>JAZHYW010021385.1:0-94328 GCA_037355805.1 Ixodes ricinus
CTAATAATTAATAAGATTAGTTTTTCTCTTTTCGTTTTTTGTGACCAGTCATTTTGAATATATTCATTTCGTGCAGAGTCATTCTCTTTCCATGGAACATTTATTTCTCGCACTTATAATTCACACTACTCCAACTTTGAAGCTTCAAATCGAGGCAGTCCTTCTCGAGACGTCGTTATACAAATCGCCTTGTTCTTGCAATACACATGACTAATATATGGGCCCTAAGAATGTTTCTGTCTAATAAAAAGTTGTTTTCTGGTTTGATTCTCGGACGTTCATAGCTAAACTGTTAGCTAATGAAACCCTCACCTGCCAACTGAAGCTCGTTTCAACGAAAGTGCATTTATTCGCGGTTCTTTCCCTTCCGACGTTTTCCTTCCTTCAGCGGCAGCAGATGGCCGCATTTGTTCCGTCACTGCGGTGATGGAAACACCTTCTCCCTATTGTTCAATATAAATGTCTGAAATGTCCGGGGGAAGGGGCAGTTCCCCTTGCTTTTTTTTTTTTTGGTCTCACGCCGCCACTGAAAACGTTCTTCCTGACTATTACGTCCTCCTTCCACCCGGCCTAAATGCCAAACATGATGAATAGCGGTATAGACGGACCTTCAGTTGGTTGCTCTCCCAGTAATGCACCGCGACAGCTACAACCACCGCGACAACTATAACCACCACGCCACCCCGCTTCTTTCATTTAAAGGTCAAAAAGAACAAAACAACAAGGACGAAGAAAAAAACACACGACACAAAGAAGCGCTAACTTGCGACTGATATTTTCTCCCAGTCGGTCAAACCTGCAGCGCACGCACGCGCGCGAACAAAGTTGCCACTGGTGCCTCCGCTTCTAAGAACTACAAATTACACAATTCTACGTGTCCAAATCCTAAGAGTCGTGCAATCTCGACGAAACCGCCCAGAAAATAAACCTTTCTGTCACTATAAGGACAACAGACAGCGTGCTGACGCAATTGTCATCTTTGTCACTAAGGACAATATATAAATGGCGTGCTGACGCAATTGTCACTGAATGCCCTAATAAAAAAAATTGCCTCAATTATCTTTTTTTTGTCTTGTTACGGGCTCTTTTAATAAACTTTGTTAGTTATAAAAAGGGTTCACACCCGCAACGCATGCAGGCAACCGCAACTCTTAGGATTTGGGCACGTGTGTAGAATTGTGCAATTTATGGTTCTTGATCTGAAGTGGATGCATGAGTTGCAACTTTGTGCGCGCACGTGCGCTGGTCAGACTGACTGCGATGAAATATCAGTCGCAAGTTAGAGCCTGTTCTGTGTCGTGTGTGTTTACTTCTTCTGCTACTTGTTGTTTCGCGCTTTAACCTTTTAGATCATCATGAACCAACAAGCTCCAAACCAGACTTAATTCCGCTTCTTTCAATTGTGGACTGCATGTTTCGGTCAACACGTTTTTCGGTGGCTCCTCATATCCCGAGTGGACACATGAACATTCGCTTTTGCACAAGCTGTTTTTTACCAGGAAAGTGGCGGTATGAATAAAAATTGTGTGCTAGCGTTCCACTCTGCTGCTTTAACTAACCTCGTCCTTAAACAAACAAAGAAAAAAGAAAAAAAAGTAATTCCGTTTGTTTGTATGTTTAGAGAGGTGTAAGTTAGTCAGCTTGAATGGGAGCCTGAAGACAGATGAGAAATTTAGCCAGTGCAGTACGACTGCTAGCCTGGGGTCTTTAAAGGGAAACTGAAGCCGTTCTGTATTTGACGAAAAACACCTAAATCGTCTTCATTCGGTCTCCAGGATCCTGAATATCGGGTCTATTTTTTTCTTTCAATTTGGTGCGCAGAGGCTGTAGAAATTAAATTTCAAAGTACCACTGAAGTCCCTCCTTCTCGGGGCTTGACGCCACCTTAGGAGTTTTCGGAATCTTTGCTTTCGCGCATCTTCAGCGCCTGCCATAACAATGCACGCGCACTCTTACTATTTTCAAAAAAGGTCACAAAGGTCACAGGTGTCAGTGCGGGGGAATACACCTGGCAAGCTTGCCACACACGCGCGCTGCCCACACAAGCAACACGCGCTCGGCGCCCCAAATATCCTAGTATGACGTCACTACTGGTCAGAGGTTTTTCGCGTCTAATTACATCTTCGGGGAAAACGAACGTGATAGTCAGATTCACGGGATAAAAATACGCCAGAATTCAACTCTAACTTTTTTTTTTTTTTTTATAAGTGCTTCAGCTTTCTTTTAACGTGCATCACGCAGTAGTGATACACGACCGCGCGCCGGTACGATGTTCATCCAGATCGAAACGGGCTGGGGTGGGGATTGAGCATCCCTGGGCATCCCAGGGTTCTGCAGCGCGAGCTTTCGATCTACGTGCTCCGGGCTGCGGTGACCTATACTTCGTTTCAGCTAATAGGGTGTATTCAGCGGCGGCCATATCCGTGTGCGCTAATGCTGAGCACGTGCTGATGGCTAGCTTCTACAGTTATTTTGCAACGTGCAACCCGCACCATCAAGATTGCCGGCAGGGATTTCCCTAGACCCCCCTAGGGGGTATAGACACCCCCTAGTTTTCCTGGACACCCCCTTGAATCTAAAAAAAGGAAAAATAAAATTCTTTTTTTAGATTAAGAAGAAAACACCACCGCTCAGGTGTATATATAGAGAAAGGGAAACATACATTACGGGTATGAGCATTTGGTTAACAGACGTCTGTAATTTAGCTAGTGGACTCAAAAAAACAGTTTCATATTTTATCTAACCTTGCCTCCATCCGCCCCCCCCGAGCCATTGGGACACCCCCCCCCTTGATTGAGAATTTGGGGAAACCCCTGATTGCCGGTCTTGACAGCCTATCAATGTGAGCTCGTTCTGAGCATGCGCTATAAACAGTGACCTCAAATATGGCGGCGAGTGAATATCCCCTATACACCATTCCAATATTTTGAATTCCTCAGCCCAGCGTGCGATCTCTTCAGCCCAGCATGCGCATGTAAGTACGTCGCTTCGGAAAGCGAACAAATCAGGCGCATTACGCACGAATACTGAAAAATAGAACTGGCCAGGCGTGACTGCTGAGCGGGTCTGGTAACAAGCTTCCATTGAGGCACTCTAGCTTCCACAGTTTTTACAGCGAAGCTGTTATGTGCTAGGATCTGGGAAAAAATGCGTCCATGGATGTTAGCAAAAAACTCGCGTTTAAACGGCGCTCTTCGTTCCGATTGGTCGTGGCAAGTATAAATAAAGAGAGGGGGCAACCCGTGTGGGTCAGCCTTCCTTGGCATCATTAGATAGTGAGACAGTCACCGACTTATCTCAGCTAAAGCGCCGTTCACATATATGCGACCGAGTAAGACCGAGAGAGACCAGACCGAGACGTCTTAGGACCGGATGCGCTGCAGCGGAGCTGGTTTTAAGTTGCAAGAGGCTTAAAATCCGATCTAACCTTCTTTTCTGTCGCTTCTGCGATGCTGATAAAGAGACTTGGGCTCAATGGGAAAAAACTGTCCTCGAGGTGTGCCTCGAAAAATTGGAGTTCAGAACTTGCCCATAAAGTGACCATAAGGCAATGATTACTTTAGTCACTAAGAATGAAATAAAGACAATTAAACAACGAAGTCGTGTACGTGTCTTCATTGCAATCCAGTGGCGTAACTAGGGGGGGGGGGGGCAGGGGTACAAGTGCCCCGGGCGCCACTTGGGAGGGGGCGCCGAGCCGAGTCCACCCCACATGTGCCCAATGGAAAAAAATGGCAGCGGGGCTACGTGAGGGGCGCGAAATTTCATTTGCCATGGGCTATGAGGGCGCAAATTTCATTTGCCATGGGCGCCGTGATAACTAGTTACGCCACTGTTGCAATCATATGTAAATCGTAAAGATGTAGTAAAGTTGTCGTAAAGATAACAGCTCCGTTGGCCCTCCATCTTCACGTAAAGTAGATGGGCTCCACAATTTTTTTTGCCGGCCTTAGCAACCTATTAATGTGAGCTCGTTCGGAGCACGCGCTGTAAACAGCAGCCACAAATATGTCGACCAAAGATCCCCCCGGACGAACGAACATTTGTTTTTGCGTCGCGAGATATTTGCGACTATAAAACTGACGGTAGCATTATAAAGTTCTCGTACTGCAAATCTTCTGAACGTGCTGGCGTGCCGCCCTGCTGCTTCGACGCGCCTCGTCTCTCTTTGTGGTTGCCCCGTGCCGTGAACGCACCACATCCGCAGGGAGAACTGCGACCGCGTGGGGCAGAAGCACTTGCGCCAGTTCTACCGACGCCCAGAGTTCCTGCCGCTGGCCGTCGAGCTGACGCGAGCCAACTGGGTGATCGCCTCCAGCGGCTTCGCCGGGAGGCGCTTCAAGCCGGTGCGTATACTGAACCTGCCGGACACAGGCAGGCACATTGGATGGAAGGGCGAATATGCATAAACAAGAAAGGCTGCACGGAGACCTCGGAGAGACAGAGAGGAGAGAAAGAGAGCGAAGAGAAGAATAAGCGTTGTTCAGGACAGTTTAGATGCCTTCAAACAAGATGGTGAGGCCCGAAAAAAAAATAAGTTTTGAACGAGAGATAAAGTTGGGGATATGTGACTGTCATACGAATATGAGGTTACGTGACCACGGTAAACACTATTTTGACTGTCACCTCGCATATTCCTGCGGCTGTTGTTTTTGTGTGCGCGCGAAAATATTTTTTCCCCTCGTTGTTCGGTAGAACATTCTCTGTAGGCCAAGATGGTCGACGCTTCGAGTCCTCGCATGTGTAAAGTATACGCACTAGCATGCCCTATTAAGAGTCTGAGCTACCAAAGCGTGTGAACTTGATGTTTTCTCATTTAGAATGAACCTCCAGATAATTTTCCACGATTTTAAATAAGAAAGCGACGTTCGTTTTCGGCACGCGTACACATCCGGCCGTTTAGGCGCACACGCAGGTTCCCTCCACTGTCCGCCTTCTGCTAACTGAAGTGAAGTCTTCTTAAAAAATCGCTTCTGAATTTCGAATATGATAGCGTCAGATTGCGATTTTTTTCCAAAAATTTCTGTAATCATTGACAAATTAAGAAACACGAGGCATATAACCTTCAACGTTCACACCATTTGCTTTCTCATTCGCTCTTCGGCGATGCCTCTGTATGAGAAACACAGTTCGCTTTTAAAGTCAACACCTTTTATCCACAAATACAAAATATGTAAAAGAAAAAAAAAAACAAGTTTTTATGTTTTCACCACAAAAAAAGAGAGAGAGAGAAAAAAACAATTACACGTCACCGAACGCTCGATCAGATGCTCAAATGTGGCGCTAGCAGTCCGAATTCGATGTCCAAGTTTCAAAATGAACCGCGTTATCACATTTGGAAGTTATAATCGGTTTTCTGAAATTTTCAATAGAAAAATGGTGGTCGACGGAGCTCCGAGTGTACATGGAGCTTCACGGCTCCAGTTCGGGCAAAAACGAGCCCCTTTCAAGTTTACCATTGAAATTTTCAGGAAATCACTTATAATTTTTTATTCAGAAAACAGTTAGTTCTGAAACTTCGGCATGTGGTTCGGACCACTAGCGCTACATTTGCGTGGAGAATCATTGAACGTTCGGCGATGCGTAGTTTATTTTCGCGGAGAAAAAACACCCTTAACTTTCTTTTGGGACATGCGTAGTGACCGAGAACAAGGTGGTTATTTGGGCCATTTGGTTTTAAATCCTTCTAAGTCACCAACCTTTTAAATCCCTAGACACTAAGTCACTAAACCTTTTAAGTCACTGAGATCATAAGAACTACAGGGCGTGGTTAATGTTCCCGCTTCGTGATTGGCTCTTCGGCGTCTAATGCCGTAATCACATGCATTGGTTGCGGAGCAATAAAGAGGTGATTGGGACACCTATCACGTTTCTCAAACTGTTAGTGGGCCACAACTTATGGGTACGTGCTGCTGTCTTGGTGCGTGCGTGTGCAGTAATTAAAATTCGCAGGGCAGACTGCCTAATCTGAGTTCATGAGCCTGATCCTTATTGAGGAGCGTGCAAGGGGCCAACGCGCTACTTACAAACAATTAAGCTGACGTTTGCCCCCACCAGGTGTTGTCGGCATCAAAAACAAAACAACAAACTTTATTTTATTTTTATATTTTCTTGGGGGGCGGAGGGGGGGGGGGGGAGGCTGGCGTGGGCGGGCATTTAGGTACCTGGGATGTTCATCACTTGGGGCAGTGTTGGCGGTTAATTACGCGTTACAAGTAACAGCGTTACCGGCAACGCATTACTTTTCGGTTTACTTCTTCAAAACAGTAACGGGTAACGTCGTTACTCAAAGCCCTATATACTGAGTTACTTATGTGTAACGTAGTTATGATACTCATTACTTCTTCCCAAGACTTAAAAAATTACACTTCAATTTTTTTCGTGTTTTTGTCGCCAAGTCATATGAATTTTCGAATTTCTCGCGTTTTCTTTGCGCTTTTTCTTGTAAACATTTAAGTGAAAACGTAATATATATATATATATATATATATATATATATATATATATATATATATATATGTTTAGCTTCTGCATGAACATAATGTTTCCTGAGATATGGCGCTTACGCATATTTGTACCGTCAAAAGAGTAAAACGTGTTAATTCATAATTTAAGAAAAGTCAGGCAAACGTAATGTGCGTTACATTTTATCGGTAACGGCAACACGTTTTTTTTTTATTTTGAAGTAACGTAGGTCAGTCGGTACCGCGTTACTTTTATTTGCAAGTAACGAGTGACGTATTTCGTTACCTTTTCCCGTTAACGCCTACACTCTAAAAAAAAAAAAAAAAGCCGGTGCGTTTACTTTGTTGCACAACACTCGGAGAGTCAATCATCGCAGCTCACGGAGGCAGCTCAGGGAATGACGATGCCGAAACGTATGTTTAGACCATTGCCGAAACGATATGTTTGCCGAAACGCCGAAACGATGCCGAAACGTATGTTTAGACCATTGAACCCCACCCCTCCCCCTCCCCCGGCACTGCCGGGGGGAGGGGGAGGGGTTCAAAATGCATGTGTATATTATATAAATAATTACAAAACCCAGCGTGTTGGTAAGGTTCATTTTTACGCACGAAAGGAGTCAAATAGGACGGAACACAAAACGCGACGTCTTTCAACTAGCAACAAACCATACTGAAACAAATCTGCCCCCCCCCCCCCCCGCACCCGCCCTTCCCAAAGGCCCCCTCTTTCCTTCCAAATCTTGGAAGGAAAGAGATAAAATGTTGAAGAAAAGGAAAATGTCAGACGGAAAAAAAGAGATAAAACTGAAATACATAATTTTTTTATTTGAAAAAATTTGATCACAAGTTTGAAAACACCGTGTCAAGTCGGTGTGTGAAGCAGTCTGGGAAGTTCAAGCTTAAAAAAGAAACCTAAAAAAAAAAGAATAACAGTTTGGCTGGGACACGCGTGACCAAAAATTAATTTTACGCGAAAAAAAACAAAAACAGCAATATTGACGGCGCGAGACGCAATTTCGTCGGCAGTCACCTACTTTCCACTTGTTTTCTCTCTCGGCATTTCTGACGCGTGGAGGAAACGTGGATCGGCTTCGCTTTCCCGACCGAGATGGTCATTCCGGAATGACCCGTGACGTCATAGACTTCGCGCGCAGAATATCAAATAAATCTCTCGCCGCCAATATTGCTCTATTTTTTTTTCGCGTAATATATATATATATATATATATATATATATATATATATATATATATATATATATATATATATATATATATATATATATATATATATATATATATATATATATATATATATATATATATATATATATATATATATATATATTTACACGCGTGTCTTAATTAGACTGTTTAAAAAAGAACATTTTTTTCTTTTCAGGGGCCCTTTAAAGCCCCCCCTCCCCCTCTTCTTCCTGGCAACGCCACTGGTGGGCACTAGGGCACGTGCGCAGGAACCAGATTCCAATGCGCATGCTCCAACAGTGACATAATCATAGAGCCGCGTGCGTGCTTTATATACAATAATATAATGAACGCATCAGCTGCGCCTGCCCACTCCGGGACGTTTCTTGTATTCAGGAGTTGTTTTCAAGCGCAGCGGGTCTTAATTTTGGGGCTCCGGCTTCTTTCGCACGAGTTTCTCAGTGTCACGACGATTCGACCGACTTTCCCAGATCATCGCATGTGTGAGGCCGCCTTCAATAGAGATTCGTGCTCTTCGAGGGCAGCTGGTGCATTCAAAGGCCTCCTTCCAGTGAGAGATTCTTCACCGAGTCAAAACACGTTTCATCCGCGATTAAGATACGACAGCTGTTCTGAACTCCCCTTCCAGAAGAGGGCGTTGTTTATCATTAGGAAAGACGAATTGGTCTTACCGCAGAGAACGCTACGAGCCGTGTGAGTGTCACATGACCTTCGGAAGGGGAGCTGCGACGCGGGGCGCGCGTAATCACGTGATATGTACAGGGTGTCACAAAAGAAAATTTACAATTCTTTTTTACCGCAAAAATAAACTAGGCATCGCCAAACGCTCATTCTCCGCCCAAATGTGGCGCTAGAGGTCACAACCAGATGCCAAAGTTTCAGCCCGATCTGATACCTTATTCAAAAGTTACAAGTGATTTTCTGAAAAGTTCAATGGGAAAATGGAGGCCATTTTTGCCTGTTTTCAGTTTCTGGTGCCTTAGAGCCCCATGTATTTGAAAACTCCGTCGGCCGCCATTTTCCCATTGAAATTTTTAGAAAATCACCTATAACTTTTGATTAAGATGTTGGATCGGGCTGAAACTTTGGCATCTGGTTGTGACCTCTAGAGCTACCTTTGGGCGGAGAATGAGCGTTCGGCGATGCTTAGTTTATGTTTTGCGGTAAAAAAGAATGTGTAAATTTTCTTTTGTGACACCCTGTATATACAGAGCGCTGGATTAGCTGGAGGCAGTTTCGTGCCGCGGAAGCAGATAGTGGGGCCCGCGGAGGGAAACAGGCAGTATCAATAAATAAAATAAAAATTAACTTAATGCTTCATTAGGCTAGCACGTGAGGCGTTAACTTAGCGCCCGAGGGAGGGGTGATAAGAAAAACAGTTTATGAGTTGGGAAAATAAACAAAAAGTACTCTAACAAAATTATAGGCAGCAACACTTACACGAAGGCTGTGATTTCCACAGGGACTCAGCATTCTCTATGCTGTGTCCCTATAATATTAGTAACCAACGAGGACACAGAAACGGCTTTTACTTTTCCAAATACTGTATTTAGTTGCCTCTGTTATGCTTTGCCTATGAATAAATCACGAGCCAGATATATCGTCGTGAGCACAAGGTGTCACGTGCGCTGTTTGACAGAACAGGCGGGGCGTCGTTATTCGGTATATAGTCGCACGACTCTATTAGCGGCGAAGATGTTACGGTGGCGCCCTCGTATGTTTCCCTTTCGTGACGTCACTGACCTTGTCGAACAACAAAATCGATGGTGTTTGTGAATAAGCATGTCTGGAAGCCTGAAATCATAGCGCTCTGAAAGCCAACATTTCCAACACCGTCAAAATTGAAGTTCATACTCTTTCTTTTTAAATTCCGTTCATGAAACATCTTTTGCTGACGTCATAGTCCAGCATTCAGGCCAATACGGTGGCAGGCCGACCACAGCGCCAGCTTTCGAGGGTCGCAGCACGGTTTGGTGTCTGAAAGTAAACAAGAGTATGACGCACTGACGCAGTTTGCGTTTTTGCTCGTTTGTTCTTGCTAAGTGCGCAAATTATGTCCTCGAGCTAGTCGAACACCAGATGCGCACAGTTGCGTTGCATAAAGAGCGTTTGAGTGGAAATGGTTTGACAGCGTTGCAGCTGCGAGAAACCAGGACATTCTGTGTTTCTTATGTCGCGTGCCAAGCATTTTCCTTGAATTGGATTCCACGCTTACACAGATGTGCCGGTGACTCGCTTGCGTTTCTCGCAGCGCAACCACGGTGTGGCCGCAACGCAGTCAGTCAGACGCACTCAACCGCTCTCAAACGCAACTCGGCGCGACTCATTGTTGTGCATGGAAATGCTCGAGACACGTGCCGCGCGCCACTTATGGGAAGAACAAAGCGTCTGAAATCTTGTTTAGTGCTGCGCTGTGCCGTCATGATCTTCCCAAGCGCTGCACGTATGCACAGGCCTAAAGCCCCTTCATGTTTCAAAAGTAGCGCAATGTTCGTCGATGCACGAGGCACGTGCAACGTCAGCCCTTGGAAAGATCATGGCGGCACAGCCTAGCACTGAGCTAGATTTCAGACGCCATGTTCTTCCCAGGAGGGGCGAGCGGCACGTGTTTCGAGCAATTCCACAACAATGAATGGCGCCACTTTTTCCAGGATGGAGGGGCTTTACACAGGCCTTGTGCATCGACGCACGTGTCACTCTAGTGGGACTCGAGCTATAGCCCGAGTCCCACTATGGCGACAAACAAGAAACAAACGACAGCGACAAGCCTCATACCAGAGTCTTTCGCGATTTGACAGGCTTTGTAGAATAAAGGAAACTATGCTCAAACACGAGCATCACGCACGCGTGGGTGCGGGGCTTTCCCCAGGATTCTAATCAAGGGGGGTGTCCCAATGGCTCGGGGGGGGGGGGGGGGGGGGGGCGAGGGCGAGGGCGAGGGCGAGGCTAGATAAAATATAAAACTGTTTCTTTTTTGAGTCCACTAGCTAAATTACAGACGTCTATTAACCAAATGCTCATACCCGTAATGTATGTTTCCCTTTCTCTATATATACACCTGAGAAATGGTGTTTTCTACTTACCGTAAAAAAAAAAATAATTTTAAGATTTAAGGGAGTGTTTAGGAAAACTAGGGGGTGTACACCCCCCAGCTGCGGGGTCTGAGGAAATCCTGCGTGGGTGTATTTGGCACGCTCGCAATCACTCGTGGTTACTTCACGAGTACCACGACTAAACACCTGCCAAAGGTATCATAGCGAGCATGCTGCATGTGTTTGAGGCTTGTCGCTGTCGTTTGTTTCTGTTTGTCGCTCTAGTAGGACTCGGGAATTAACACGAATTTCACGGCCAAGGGCATGCTTACTACGCTCATCACGCGCGCGTGAAGAAATACACAACGCGGAGGATCCCGAAGAAAATCAACTGTGCTGCGAACACGACTGGTGCTCGGAACAAAAAAGGCTCGGAAGTGTTCACTCTAAAAATTCGGTGCGTTGACTTCCCCCAAAGTACAAAACTAAAAATGTGTTCAAACATAAAAATAAAAGCAGCTTTTACTCTGGTGAAGAAGGAAGACCAGCGGAGCTACTACGGTGGGGATGAAGTAATGGCCGGCCGCAAGTCGGCAAGCCACAGTGGAAAGGCTTGAAAAGGTTGCGCCATCTATGAGCGACGGCGGTAGCTGTCCAGAGTTTCGTGTCATCATTTGTTTGCTGACGGACACGATGCTGTGGGAAACTAGCCCTATACAGCTCCACTGTAAAAACAGTTTGTTGGGGTACATTGAGGATGACGTAAGCACTTAAAACGTCAATGCCGCAGCGCAGCCAGTTTTTTACACCTAAGCATTATTAAAGCGCGGACAACTTTTTAGGTCTAAACATTGTTTGAGCCTCGTCCGCGGACACGCCTGAAGCATCTTCGAATCATGTTGGCTTCTTACATGTGCATGATTCGAACATCTCCGCAGACAGTTTTCGTGTGACCAATGAGACAAGCCTGTTATACACACACGCCCCAGACGGTGTCTGGAGACCGCCTTTTGTATAGCGTCAGTGCGACACCGGTCTTAGAGTGTTCGAGGCTGTCTGCATCTCCACCGTCACACGGTATTGCCTAACTTGTCCAGTCCACAAAAACACACAGATTCGAACGCGAGTCGCCACGAGATCTATGCTTCGAATGCCGCATGGCAATGAGTTCAAGAAGGAAACTTGGCACGCGAAATTCGAAACGCGGACATTGCGCGGTGACTCGATGTGCAGATTGTATTTTGTATGATGTATACGAGCAGTACGACCCCGGCTCTAGGAAAACTTTGAGTGTTTTCATGGGGCGAAGCTCCGAACGGGCGTGAGCGATCTTTTGAGTTACAGAAAGGACACGTGCCTCGATCGTCTTCACGTCCGGTCGGATGGCTGCAGACACGCGGAGGAATACACCGTCCTATTTTCGTGGCCTGCAGTTTCTCTGATACTGGTCTAAGAAACCAGTATATTATTAAAATTAAAATGCTGATGTTAACTACATCACGTGGCGCGGAAGTCGACTCAGTTCAGACTGATATATTTAGGTCAAGACAAGACCATACGTAGCAGCACGCGTGAATTACCTCCATTAAACCACTGGAAGCATAGCTGCCACGGCCTACGGGATTATCGCCGAAACTTGTTTGTGAACGGGCGTGCAGAGTGCATTATCGTGTCGAGATATCTTTCAGGTATACGGTCTGCGGCAGCCTCCACATTAGACACCTATTGATGGGTTAAAGTCACCAATCACTTGATTAATAAATCCGAATTGTTGCGCACACATGGGTGGAAACACGAAAGGCTCAAGCTCGATCACGTACTTCGGGGTTAGTTATATATCATTCATCATCGTCCTTCTTTTTTGCAGCTGGACTTTGAGAGCGGCAGCACGCTGGTCTGGCTGGCCCAGGTAAAGGGACTCAACTACGTGAGACTGCTCCCCGAACCCGTCTGCGCCCAGCTGTGCCAGGATCTGGACCTGGTGCTCGAGGCCAGAGACATTCGTGAGTTCGAACATAACGCTGCTATCTGAAAGCGCTTACACAAAACTATACCGACGTCTCGTAAGTCGGTTGTCTGAAAACGCCACCGAGAGTCGATTGCACAAACGAGAAACGACGGCGTATACTAAAGCCATTATATGATATATTTTATCATTGTTTCAGAACATCAACCGTTTAGTAGCCCAAAATACAGTGCTGCATTGAGAGTCAAAAGCTAGTGTTTCACTTTAGGTTCCCAATATTTAGAGGTAATATCAACTTGTTTCGCACTGTCGCCATCTGATACATTCATATTTCAGGTACATAAATGAGAACTTTTTGTGCATGTGTTTTTTGCATTCACGAGGCTCGCATTGACAACGTTAGTCACATTATGAACCTATATACGAAATCAACCGGGCAGTATCCAGGTTTCAACGCATTTATTTCCTATACTAAAAGCGTGAAAGCACCAATATGTTTTCTTGCTTAAAAGAAGGCTTTTCGCAGATACTACAGCACGGGACAACACTGGCCAGATTCGTCTTAACAGGCCGTATGCGACCCTACCGTAAACTTAATAAAACAACAACAACAACCACCAAATAGTCGGGCAAGTGGCGAGAGTTTCAAGTAACGATTCCCCCAAATTCGATCGACATCGATCAATAACCGAAAAATAGCTAGTAATTGGTAATGCACTTGCTAGACGATGATACACATTGTATTCAGTACAGTTCTGCCGTACTCACTCGGGAGACAACAGACACGATGGCGCAACAGTTCGTTTCCATCACGCTTTTGAAACTCTCTGCGAACAACGTTCCCTCTACTTTGTTTCCCGTTCCGTCCAGTGTCCCCCATAATATATTATAGTGCGCACCGACTAGTTCGCTGTTTTATGCAAAGCCTAATATGGATGCATGCCAGCCAAAAGCGCATTAATTAGAGGCCCTCTCCTCGGGGACGCGAGCTTCACATGAATCGATTCCCACTGCATGCGCACGGTTCATCGGGATGACACCGTTTCCGTAGGATCTTACGCAGCGCTACGCGTTCTCGAAAATAGCCGCAGTGGCGGATCCAAGGGGGGGGGAGGAGGGGGGCCACGGGCGCAGCCCCCCCCCCCCCCCAAACGAAGTCGACCCCCCCCCCTCCCCCCTTCTCGGAGGGCAATTTGACATGGGTGGACCCGCCGGCGCACAAGAAAGAATGGGTCCCCCCCCCCCCCCCCCCCCCAAAACGGAGTTCTGGATCCGCCCCTGAAATAGCCGCACGTCCACTTTCCCGCAGATCACTCGGAGAACCAATAAAGAGTTTTAGTAAGTCGTCCCGATCATACGATAACGATTCAAGATGACAGAGAGTTTTAGTATAAATCGTTCCGATACCCACGGTAACGAAACGATGCGTGCGCAAAGGCGTCGGCTGTGTGTCGGGAAGCGTTATCGGAAACGGAACGATCTACTAGAGAGTTTTCGTAGATCGTTCCGACGACTCCGATAACGATACACCCGATACTCCGCCGCCGCCTCTGCGCATGCATCCCATCGTTATCGGGTATCGTTATCGGGAGGGTCGGAGGTATCGAAACGATCTACTAAAACTCTCTATGGAACGATCTACTATCGGGAACACGTTTCGACCTAAAAAATAAAGTCAGCGATGTGGCACTTAATGTTGTTACTTACATATTAGTAAACGCTTCAGGGAGGAGAATAAAAACAATTACCGTAATGATATAAATCGTGATTTTAAATCACGATTCAAATCTTGATTTTAATCCGAACAGTTTTACTATCATTTGACTTAAATCCAACCGTCCCTGCAATAATAATCCCCCAAAAATATTTTTATTTAATGCTTGTTTATTATTATCAATCAATCAATCAGTTTCAATCAATCAATCAGTTTATTTTTCAAATAATCAAATCAAATAATCATCGAGCAAGAAATATGTATATAAGGCTGAATTCAAGGAGCAAAATGAAGTGTTTTTCTGAGCCATTGAGCTTGATTTCTGCCTTCCATTTCGTTCGCCAGTTACGTAACGTCAGAACGCTAAAGGAAGAAACGAAAACTAGGGAAGTAATGCCCTAGCTATTACCGTCGAGTCAAAACTTGAAAGAAAAACTTAAGTACAGTTTCTGAACTAACTAAAAGAATCAAGCTCGGTGCGACTACTGCAACAATGAAAGTTGCTAATTAAACTGTATCTTACATTTATAGTAATTCTTTCTTCCGCATCGCTACCAGTGATCGGACGAATTGATCAATTAAACTGCCATGTTGAAAAATACATCTAGTGGTAAAGATTCGACCGTTTTCTAGCTACAGTAATTCAAATAAAATTAATCTGATCTAAATAAAATAAATCTAATTTAAATACAATAAATCTAAATTACATTATTTAAAAATTCGGATTTTTCTTTTCTTGTTTTTATAAATAAACACTTCGTGCTCTGAATTCTTTCACTACTAAAGATGCAAAAGATTTATGATATGGCTAGTGCCGCAGATGCGTAACCCTTTAGTATATGTGTGTGCGCGCGCGCACGCACGCACGCACGCACGCACCGCACGCACGCACGCACGCACGCAAAACACACTTGGTCCTTCTCATGTATGTAGCTTCAATTTTAGTTATACCTATAAAACCTTTCGTTTGTTTTGTTTTCACGCAGTATTGCTGAACACGAAGCTGTGGAAGGTGGAATACCTCCCAGGGGAAGACACGGACAACCTGGCCTTTGCTGCCGGTGGTTTCATTCCATTCTAATGGATAAAGATAACCTGTTCGCCGGCCTCTGCTCACAAGAATTCGCGAGTAGAGAGATCGCTTGTTCTGGGCAGCGTCGCAAGTGAGGACGGTACCGCCTGCCGCGGGCAAACAATTATAAAATTAGAACCCGGTATGTCTGGACCGCCTCTTGCTGTAGAACGAATCCCGAATAAAACAAAGTTGTACCTCGTGGCCCAAGCAGACTAAACTTCAAATAAATCGTAGAAACCGGTTTGCCAAGTAACCACTTGGAAAATTACAAGGAAGCTGTGAGTAAATAGTAATTTTGTTTTGTAAGAATTAAAAAAAAAGTCTCTTTCACACACACACAAAAAGAAACCTTACAATAATGTAATATATATATATATATATATATATATATATATATATATATATATATATATATATATATATATATATATATATATATATATATTTATATAATATATATATATATTTTAGATGAGACGAATTAATTGTGGATAGCAAAATGCGGAACAGGTGGGCCAGCCAGAACAATTGTTTCCCGTTTTGTCTGTTCCTTTTTTAATAATAATAATAATAATAATAATAATAATAATAATAATAATAATAATAATAATAATAATAATAATAATAATAATAATAATAATAATAATATTAATAATCGCTTCGCCGCATGAAGCACGAGTAGGGTCTAATTATGATAAAAAACATTCAACTAAAACACTGTCAAAAAAAGAAAATAAAAAAGGATCAGTTGATTATTTTATTGTGTAACTTAAGGTGCCGATTGAGCGCGGCTAGAAACATACCTTCAAAATATAGTGCGATTCTACTTTCGTACCAAACGAACGAAATATTAATAGTAGTGGAAAGTACGAAAGTACACAAATAGCAAATATATGACGTGCGCTGTGTCTCGCAGCAGGTATATTTATTTATTTTTAATTAATAGGTACCGCAACCCGTAGTTGCAATCTTGAAACAGTGGGTTACAGTTGGGGTGCTGGTAATATCACAAGCGGGCAAAATACGAACCACATGATCGTTGTCGTTTTCGTCAATATTTGGCTCTCACCCAAATACTGGAGCGATTTCACCATCACTGGATTTATCACCCCTGGACTGCATAATATAGGGGCTATTCAAACATGGCCGTCCATTTATCATATCTGTACTACTCAGTCTGCCATTCAAATAAATTTCGCCTCTTGTTGTAATATATATTTTTTCCCGTCGCTGGTAGTGATAAGAGACGGAAAAATCGCGCAGGCGCCTTATCGCAACCGCTAGTCTTGTACCTGCTCCACGAGTGGTAACTTTAGCGCACTACTACGCTTCTCACGCGCTCAGTCTTTCTGAAAATGACTAATTTAGTGATTTTTGATGACGCTCTTAAAAGTTAATTAGTCATTTTTAATTAATTAGCTAGCTAGTTAGTAAGTATCGCGCATTTTTTGACGTCCCCCAGCACGAGTAATGCAGTCCCGAGAAAATGATCTTTTTGCGTCGAATACACTGATTTTAGGAATTCTTTTCAGTCTTCGCTGAAACACCCGGTAGAGAGAGAGAGAGAGAGAGAGAGAGAGAGAGAGAGAGAGAGAGAGAGAAAGAGGGGGAAAGAGAAGAGAGTTTTCTTTTTCTTCCAGGAACGCATTTATTCCCGGACATTTATAAGGCAAACGTGAAAACAGGTACACTTTTGACGAAACTTTCAGTTTACGGCTCAAGTTACAGAGGTCGGAATGTTGGAGTCACGCTTGGCCCCTTTCAGCATGCTCCATATAAGAGCAGCCATTATTGACCTCCCGGCTTGTCTCTCCGGGATATAAAGCAGCTGAAACTAACAGTAAAAATATAAACAAAAAATGTTTTTGTACAAGAACACGTTGTAACAAAACTCAAAAAGGCATCCGCATCTGGTCAGACCATGACGAGATAAAGAAACAGAAATAAACATAAATACAAATTAAAAATCGGTGATTATCCTACCGATGCATATCCGCTTAAAAGCGACCTAATATAAACCCTAACCCAGTGCCCTTTAAATCTATGTTGTTTCAGTATTCTATCGACATAGTACGTATAATTCTGTTATCACCCTGTATCTAGGTTTGTGGGATTAGACTGCAATGCTTCTAACGAGGTCGGTAATCTCTCTTGATCCTCTTTCCCGCAAATCCGATTGTCGACTCGCGCACGTAGCGGACAAGAAATAAATAAATGAACGCCGAATGATGAGTACGCCTCCAGTCATTTGTTCCGCTCTTGGCACTCATACGGACGAAATTTGCCAGTTAATTCAACAGACTTTTAAACGCACACAGAAAAAAAAAAAGCAATACTTTAGGTTCGGGAAATTAAAGTAAACTAGTAGGAAAGTATTTAATTTTGTGGACCGTGGAAGGATAATTAATCCAGGTTCATGAGATACATAATGTCACAGCAACAGGCAGTTGGACGTAAGAGAGAAGAAAACGGGAGGAAGAGGCAAGCCATGAAGAGATCGGG
The DNA here is from genome assembly GCA_037355805.1 of Ixodes ricinus. Lineage (NCBI taxonomy): Eukaryota > Metazoa > Arthropoda > Arachnida > Ixodida > Ixodidae > Ixodes > Ixodes ricinus. Next base: position 17,982 of record JAZHYW010021385.1, read on the forward strand.
AGAGGGACACCCAGGGGCAGATTTAGAGGGGGGGTCCGGATGTCCTGACCCTCCTCTTGATTTCTGCATGTGTAAAATTTGGGGCATAAAACGAAGGAGAGGGGAGGGGGTTCCTAAATATATGGTACGCTGACCAACACCTGCCCCCCCCCCCCCCCCCCCCCCAGGAAATTCCTGCATCTGCCCCTGATACCCCAACTCTCTCTGTATTCATTTGATCCATCCAATTTCAAGCATAGCGCGACTTGTCCGATCGGGGAGCTTGGAATTACCAACGAGAATGGAAAACGGATGACAAAAAGGTGGCAGTTACAAGACGGAGGTTAGAAAACGTAGAGAAGGTCTAGATAAGTGTAAACTTTAATACAAAATCGAGGGGTTACGGGAATTAACTAAAATTTACGAAAGAATTTGTAAAATGCAAATTATAGAGGGTAGATGGCGCAAGTACTCGCCTAAACACTCGCTTTCATTTATTTGTTTATCTACATCGACCAATAAGGTAGATTGTTGCTCCACCACTCATCTCTACAGCGTCCACTCCGCTCGTCCGCTCTTTCTCCTTCCTTTACACGTCCGCCTGCTGCAACCTGCTGCTGATGTGATTATCTTCCACTAACGCCTGCTCACGCGCGGCATTTGGCACATTTGCTTGATGCACGAGAGCTCACGACTTCCGACGCCGTAGACTGCTAGCACCCGCTCCGTTTATGGCATCCGGATCTTGAAAAGTAAGTCCGCTCCTTTCCTTTTCGTTCAAACATATGCCGTGTAAACAACTTCTCATCTTGCGAGCGCCGAGTGCAGTTTTCATTGGCCGAGTTCATAGACACTTGATCGCGGTGCACGCGCAAATTCGGTTCGCGTACATGTGCTCATAACTTGCTGATGCGTCCCATCAAAGTGCAGCTGACGCTCACATTAGATCGTACGTGATCGAAATTCCCTCTTGGGTGGGATGCGGCTTCGGACGTGTTGTTGATCGTTTCACTCAGGCAGTTCAGCAGTTGGGTGTTTGTTCATTTGCGGCTGTACTTAACCTCCTGAGGATGACGTAGGTACTACATCGGTGGCGCTCGGGATCAGACTTGACGTTAAACGCCACGTAACAACGTCGTTTAGATATAAACTTGCCGAGAATACGCTTTAAAGCGTTTTTGATTAGGAAATGTGAGAAGCGAGATGGAACTTGGTGATCCTACTTCGTAGTGCAGTGGTCGAGATCTCGGATGTTACCCCAAGCTGTTTGCTCAGTTTCGCTCTACGAATTTCTTTTTTTTTTTCGCGACGTTTGTTTGATTTTGTTGTTGATTCCGTCTGAGTAAAGAAGACAATTATACATGGCTATTCTGTTCGACACTACTCTTTATTTTAATAATCATAATAATCTATCTGAGTGCTTCTAGTTTGTTTGGCAACCGAGTGTGCTTCGTGACATTTTCATTAATCTTTTTTAAGGTTGGGCAATGGGTTGCATAGGACACAAAGAAAAGAGTGGCCATTTAACATTTTGTGTCGCTTACAGGTGTAACCCTGACTTTCTCGGCGATTCATAAAGACAGTTCCCAGACATTTCATCGAATGCCGTTTTATCGAACGTAGTTTCATTGAACGCAGTTTCATTGAAAAAGCGGACGTTTCATTGAATGCCTTTACATCGAATTTTTGAATCTCTATATTATGATTTGGCGCATTACTAAATGCATATAGGTGCCTCCCTTCATGCAGGTATTTTGCGAAGTGATAATAACTCATGTTTTGTCGACCATTCCTTTTTCATGTTTTGAAAGTAGACGTGCACTGTCTCCTGTTGAGAGCGCGTATCTTTGACATAGGTCAGCAGTGGGCCCAAGTTGTTGCCTTCAGAACAGTATACCACCTTGAAAAAAATTAATTGGGTGGGCAAGCTTGTAGCCATTCATGGCAGAAAGCTTGACACTGCAGAAAACAAAGAAGTATTCTAAACTTTTCCTTGTAAGCTTTGGGATCTAAACCTTTGTCAACTTGGAAACAAGACAAAATATTGTCAACTTCCCAAACACGGAGTGACGCAGGGCATAAACAGCGGTATAGACCAAACGCTCGGGAACCAGAAAGGATGTAGGCGACAAATTAGAAACCAGAAGAACATCACAGTTTGCAACGAGGAGGGTGGGAAAAATGGCACGCATGATCATTGTTATATACCGTAAAATACCGAGCAAGCGCCCACTTAAAATTTGAAGATATTCGCAAAAAAATAAGGGATGGGTGCATGTGAAGTCATCAATTTTACATACTGTAAGCGACTAAATTTTTGCGGAAACCTAATTTTCGCGAATTTAGCGTATCGCCTACAATTCGCGAAAAATACGTCCCGCGAACAATTCGGGCAACATGTGAACGCTACGGAAGCTGCACTCGATTCGCGAAAATTAGAACCCGTGAATAATTTCAAATTTTCAGCTTTGGCCCGTTCGCAGATTGAGCACGAAAATTAAGTCATTTACAGTATATATATATATATATGTACTGTGCATATTTTTTCAGATGTTTCCAATTTTGGGGATGGGCGCTTAGTGTGGAATGGGCGGATGCACGGTATTCTACGGTAGGTGAAGTTGTGGCTTTGTTCTTGTGCCTGTTAAGCATTTGTCGTTATCTACGAAAACACATTAAAACATACCTTCTTAGTTGTGGGATTCAGACAATCAAAATAAAGAGAGGTAATTTCAGTTGTGCAAGCTATTTTATTTCGAGTAAACCATTGTATGAAATGGCGTTCAACGGAACTGTTTCAATGAAATAATGTTTATTGTATCGGCATTTAATGAGCATTCAACGAGACGGCGTTTGATGAAATCTCCGGTACCACATAAGACATGCAGGGTGTGCAAAAAAAATGTGCAGGAATTTTTTATTTTATCAAAAACAATTTAGCTTTTCACAAAGCTGTATTTCCACCTGTGGTGATGATTGCATGGGCCTTTTTTTATGTGCAGGTTTTCTTTCTCTGTTCATCATAATGTTAGATTAGTCAAATGGTAGAACTGGCCTTTAGAAACAGTCAGTGGATATAAGATGCCTCATTGGCAGCTGGCATTGTCTCCCTATATTCCTCTTGCCTGTGTGGCCCTCTGGAATGGTGCTTTGCCAGGCTGACTGGTAACAGGATGATTCGTCACATACAAACATTCGTCATGGGGTGACTTGTACATGGGATAGTTGGCTACATCAAGAGTGCTGGAAGGATATGATAAACCATACTTTACAGTAACCAGCTATGTTACCTGATGGCTATGCAGTGAGAACAATAGGACGGAATGCTTCAGGTAAAAAAACTAATATGTATGAAAATGTATGTATTATCGTGCACACTATTAGCTATACCACGGCAGCTGTGGCCATTCCGTACCCCCAGCGCCACATAGTACGGCGGAATCACTCTTCCAGGTTACGATAACACTCTCTCCTTGTCATCTGATAGGTGCAAATCAGATGCCACCACAGTGCTTGCCGATGTTTGCTTCACAGGCTTTTTCGGATGCCTCTTTCGGCATGAAGATTCCCTGAACCCTGGAAACAAGTTAGGCAAACATCCAACAAAGGGAGCATACCGAGCTAAGCATAATTAGTGCAGCATTTCTGGCACAAGAAAAAGCCATGAACAGGCTTTCTGTCTGATTAATAAAAGCAATCTACCGAGATATGTATACATTCTTCGGCAACGATTATGTCTAGCTCGGTATGTCCCCTTCATTGGTTGTTTGGCCGACATGTTTCCGTGAGTCAGGGAATCATCGTGCCGAAAGAGACACCCACAAAAGCCTGTGAAGCAAACATCGGCAAGTGCTGTGGCGGCGTCTGCTTTGCGGCTAGCAGATGACGGGGAGAGAGTGTGAGCGCAACCTGGAAGAGTGATTTCGCCGCACAGGGTAGGACAGGTATGCGCGGTGTTTTGGAGTGCGCCTGCTACGTGGCGCTGAAGGTACAGAACGGCCCCGGCTGCCGTGTTATAGCTAATGGTGTCTGCGATAATACGGCCGGAGAATTTGCATAATCGTGCGAGCAGAATGCTACGCATAAATCCCGCACAATATGTGTATCAGACTATGCACAAATATGGTTGGAATAGGAACTACTTGAAAAAGAAACTTTACTATTCTGAAATAAGAAATCAATGATTTCAAAACACGGCGTTTCACGCTACTAAGCTGTCAATGCGGCGGGTGCTGTCGTACATACTGTCCAACAATGAAATGTATCTGTCTGTTGCTGCCGGCGTTCTTTTTTTTCTTTTTTTCACACTTGTAAACATTGTGTTGCCTTCGGCCTGTGAGATCTTCATTTTGTTGATGTCAAAGTGGTGTTGAAGCGGGCTTTTTTTAAACTCTGTGACATCAGTAATGGCGAAAGCAGTGCCCCATAAAATGTTATGGGGAGTTTTACAGTTTTCTAATATAACATAAACAAATGATTGAAAAAGCAAGTATTGTCGATGCTAAGCATAGAAGAGGTTTTGGCACACACCTGTTTCTAGACCCTTCAGTGTGCAGATCTCTGTTGAGTACCCCGAGAGGATACAATTGCTTGAAAGTCCCATAATTCAACTGGCAGTCGAATCAGTTGTTATTTCTGCTTTTTCTATCAAGATCTATTGCGACAAATCCAATGAAACGGCACATTGTTCCTCCCGTTGCATGTCCACAAAAGTCCGTCGTAAAGCAGCGGAAGGAGGTGAAGCAGCGGAAAGAGGTGAAGCAGCATCGCTCCACCTCTTTCCGCTGCGATCACCTCCATCTTTGGGAAAAAAGTCAGAGTTTGAAGTTAGTCGTTCTCAAATTGCCAACACATTTCCTGTTCAGGACCGAATCAGCGGCTACAATGTTTATGTCAGTTCCTTCACCCTCGATCAACTATGCTGACCTTGTAGGGGCTTTGCCAGGTTGACCCATATAGAAAAAAACATTTACTAGGGGACGAACCACTTTGCGATGGGTGGCCCCCATGACGAATCATCTTATGACCAATGTTCTGCCGTGACGAAAGGGCCTGTTGCAGGTCGTTCTGCAACGAATCGGCATGTGACAAATGGAACGTGTTTCCCATATTTCCGTTTTTCCTTGTAACTTCCGATTTTTTGAGGTCTGTTTTTGGTGTCTTATTTAGGTGAAGTTCCATATGCTCTTAGAACATTATTTGTGGGCTACAAGAAACCCAGAGCCCCTTGCATGTTTACCAGACTGTTGAACCGAAATTTTTATTGGTTCGGTTCGGGTTCACAGCTTTCAGTCCACTTCCGGTTCAGTTCTGGGAGTAAAAATAACGGTTCAAACCAGTTTGTGCTGCTAAATTGAGAATATATTTGCACATTGTTTTGACTATAGACACTATTTCCGCCGTGAGACGAGTAACTATGTATATAGTTTTATATCGTTGGTACAATTCACTTTTATTTAGAGGTACAAAAAATAAGAAATTACCTTATTTAATTTCGACGCAACAGTAAAAGAGAATCTAGATTAACATACGAAACGTCGCATTTACGAGTCCAGATCCATTTGTTGACCTTAGTCACATATATTTTAGCTGAATTGTAAGTTTGTCACGAAGGATGGTAGGTTGCATAAAATACCCGTGATTGGTACAACTTTGGTTAGCAGTATTAAAAGTTGAGTCGTGGCTGTGCTCTTCAACTAAGGAATTAATCACAGACATAAAATTTTTGAATTGGCACCTCATCGGCAAATGTATAGTGCAATATAGTTTACAAAATATGTTTCGTAATATACACAACTGAGCTAAAAGTAAAAATATTTTCAAAATGTAACCAGAGTTTTAGCACCAGCCTTTTCAGTCTACTTTTTATAGAAACACTGAGCGGCAATCACAACGCTTGTTTTTAGAGCGCAGCTCCTCGGCGCCTGTTTCCGACTTAGGCGGCGTCGCCGTCGCTGTCGGCGTAATTGCGCGTTGCATTATGGGACGTTTCCCATAATGACGTCACGAGTGATGTCACGAGGGGGAGGGAGGAGGAGGGGATAGGGGGAGGAGAGGGTACGGAGAAGGAGGAGAGGGTACTCTCTTCTCCGTACACTCCCCTCCTCGTCAGGAGCTGTGCTCTAATTCGGAATTACAGGAAATTGTAAACGTCTAATTTTTTTATATCATTGTTTACACTCGGCACTGTGATGCAAAAAGGAGTGATCAAAATTGTTCACTCTAATGTATACTCACCTTCATACTCATATCGAATCTGGCCTAAAAGAGCACAGTAAAAAAATATGTACTTGACAAGATGCCAGTAAATTAAATTTGCATATAGCATCACCTTTGCTAATTGATAATTTTTGTTATTCGCGACTCCAGCGAACTATAGGGGGCGCGCTGGTCAGGCAAAATGGCGGACGAGAGGAGGTCGTTTTCGTCGTTCAACACGCGGACCACCATAAATGTCTTGCACTGCAGCGTAAAATCGGTGTTACATATGAAAGCAAAGCGATTTTTCGAAGGTAGAAACCTTCTTCTAGTCAGTGCGTAGGAATGACACGGCGGAAGCATAAAAATAATTACTGGGAACGATGTTTGTTTCTATGCTGCCTATACGAGAACCAAGCAGCGATAGCAGACGACAGAGTCGAAACGACCTCCTCTCTGAGCTTCTCGGCGTCGCCGCTACGCGGCGTCGATTTCGCTGGAGTCGCGAATATAGAAGGAGGCAGTATTTCCTGATCTACTCGAGATGGCAGCGACTTAATTTGTCACTTTCTAACAATGTGCACGTGTAATCGTCATAGTTCTGCCACGCTGCCGTGTGTACTTTGTTTTTGTCCAGCCCACACACACAAAATTGCTGTTCATCACATAAAAAAAGCAATAACAGACTTCTGTATGTTTGAAAATTTATTTATCTGTCAGGAATGCATAGTGTTTTAAATCAGCTTCAAAATGAGAAGTTTTTAAGGCTCTCTCAAATCACTGATACATGTGACTATCAAGGATAAAAACGCCGGAAAAGATTTGCAGGGCATCTTTCAAATATTTAGGGGGTGCATTTACTTATGAATATTGCTAAGGTGATTAGCCCTTTACTTTTGTTGTCAAATGTTCAGTCAGTAATTAAATATATTTTTATTAGCATCAATAAATTTGACAGTATGAAGTTCACATAACCGCTTGAGACCATCGGGGTAGGACGATACCTGTAAATATGCCAGCTGTTCAGCCGATCTGCGGAAACGTGATCTTTTGGTCGCTGCTTGGCAGTGTGAAACACAGGGTCGCGGAGTATGCCCAGAATGACAGTGTGTTTACATGATAGATCTAAAGGCAAACACACAAAATGTGCAGAAAGGGAGAAATAATAAATGGTGCCCCTCAAAGGAATTCAATACACATTGCCTTTCTACAAAAACAAATACTGTAAAACCCGTAATGTTCGCAAGCCCTTAATTTTTGCGAATTTCGTGAATTGAATAAATTGCGAAATTTAAGGGCACGCAAAAATTCAGATTCTTCAGAGTTTGAAAGCAGGCGCCTGGAATTCACAAAACTTAGTAGCCGCGATTATGTCCTCTGACTGATTCGTGAAAAATGGGGGCCACGAAAATAAAAGGTTTTACAGTACATGAAGATGTAATGATTAATTACCCATAAATAGCGTGAAGGACAGACAAAGATATTTATTTTTGGCATTTTGGCATTAACCTGCATTAACTAGAAACTTCTCGAAATACTGCCTCGACACACTAATGTTATATTCGGTTTTGTGTGCACTTGTTTCGAGCCCTCACTTTACAACTCTGTGCTTGATCAGTCATGCTCTCTAACATTTATTAGTCTGCCGTATATCCTCGCTGAGACTGCTATGTATACTGCACAACTTTACAATTTCAACATCTACTTTTGCTAGTGTTGTGAACATCGCATTTCACCAGAAAACTGAACTGTTTAACATGGTTTGCATGTGACGTCATCACACTATATGCTGGTGGTCATTGCGATTTGTTCTTGCCGAGACAACCAAATCTGGTGGTGCAAAATGCACGCTGCAGAAGGTTTGCGCTCAGTGCAAAATGTGTATTTCAGATACACAAATTATTTTTGCTTGGTGCAGCATCGTGTGCAACGGCGCAGGCGTCGGGCATCACGAAACGCGCTTTCTGGCCAGATTGTTTTTTGCAAACAAAGAAGTTTCCGGTTCACGCTTCCTGGTATGTGCCGAAGATGCAGGGCAGAGGAACCTTTGCAACACAAGACTATTCCCCCCCTTTCCCCTTTTTTTCTCTCTTTTTTCGTTGCTCCTTTAGATTTTAGGTAATTCTTTTTTTGTTTCCTGAGGAACTCCCTTTTTTGTTTGGGGTGTTAATTGGACAATTATATTTGTGTCACTTGTTAACAGCTAACCTTCATTGCTTTAAGTTTGTGCACACAAAAAAAGTATAGTTTATGAACAAAATATGGAAGTAGTCGAAGCTTTAGGAAGAACTTGAGAACAACACTCCTGTGAGACTAAGAGCAGCTGCCAACGTTTGGCTGTCCCTCTGAGGCCACTAGAATCTTTCTTTTCAGGTACCTCTGCCCTACACACTGGTGTATCTATGTAATTCCGGTCTCATAAGACATATTTAGTCCTTTCCGAAATGTTAGTATAGAAAAGATTGTTCACCTTTTCACAACTGAGGTGTGCTGTTCTGGGTTTCTGCCTTAAAATGCCTGCTAAATTATCATTTAAAAGTAGGCTTTTGCCAGAAAACATGAAAATAATTAGTGCCGTCTGGGTCCACGGCTTTAGATTTTCTGGTTAATTGGCTTTTAGTTTCTTGAGTTAATTCCTAAGAAACAATAACAGAAAATTACAGAACAGTTAGGCAGGTGCCATGAAATGATGAAATCAGCCATAGGAACTCTGACCTTGATAGTGTGAGTTTCAGATCGCTATTGTCATTCTTTTTCTTTCTACTTGCAACCACTGAGCAATTGGGGCTCTTGGCTGAGAAAATAACAGCAAACATTTTGTCTATAAACGCAGTATATTTTGTATAAATGCTTGGTCCCGCTATATTTTGTTAGTCGTTTGTTTTACTGAGTTAAAATATGTTCCAATATAACTATTTTGATGACCCTCCTGTAGATTATCCATGGTTAAAAAATTAACTCTTAGACAATAGCACATACTTGAATTTTAGTTTCCATTTGTAGGTTCAGTTAAAAGTTGTTTTAGGTTGGCAGAGTGACACATTCTACAGTTCATGCATTCTGAAGCATGCTAGTAAATGATTACTCTTTTTAAATTGCAGAGTGGAAAATTCCTTGCAGGTTGCACTCTAAAAAATTGGGACCTCATAAGTCTATTAAATAGTGTTTTCCCCAATAAGTGCATCTGTGATACACTGCACTTTTTCTTTCAAAATTAATCAAGGTGCTCACTGCCCAGAGGCCATCATTCATTAAAATATTTTTATGTGCTCCTGTTTATTGGAAACCTTACTTTCTGGAACATTTTCACATGTTTTCTCAACTTGCCTTTTCACAAATTGTACAAGAGCTGCAAAAATTAAGGGCCCGGTTATTTAAAGGGCCCCTTTCCACTTGTTTTCTCTCTCGGCATTACGGGAGGTGGATCGGCTTCGCCTTCACGTTGAGGTGGAAAGAATGAAAGACCGTCTTGTTGAGGTTGAAAGAGCAAATGACCATTCCATAACGTCGTGGACTATGCACGCAGAATTTCAAATAAATCTCTCGCCGTCAATATTGCTCTAATTTTTTTTTCGCGTAAAATTTATTTTTATTATGCATATGTTTCAATTAGATTGTTAAAAAAAAGAAAAAGCTTTATTTTTTTTAGGGGCTTTTTAAGAGAAATTGCAGCTCATAGGATAGTGTGCTTTGGTACATATCTTTAGACATGCATGGAAGAACTAGAATTCTCTTACCATTCACAACTTTTGTTTTAACATTTCAGGTAGGCAATGGATATCAAATACAGGGTACTACCAACATTCATTGCATTCCTCTGCTTCGTGACGAAGACTGTCTTCTGCAGTGAAAGAGCGGAGCTGGCAGATCCTAATAAGTAAGGACAAGCACCGGGATTTTAAGAAATCGTAGACTGACTTTTTGTATTGCCCCTTTTATTTCATGGGCAGGCCTGCCAATTTGTTGAAGTTGCCAGCATGTTCCAGCTTTGCAGAAAGTTTATCTCTATACTAACTGTGTCTCTATCGTAAAATACAGAGCATCCGCCCATTCCACATTAAGCGCCCATCCCTAAATGTTGTAACATTTAAAAAAATATGCGTAGTACAAATATAGATAAAATTTATAACCTAACAAGCTCCCATCCCCCACTTGCAGTTATCTCCATATTTTGAGTGGGCGCTTGATCGGTACTTTGCGGTACTTGTTTTTCATTTTCATCAATCTTTTGTGAGTACAAGGTGCTTTTGGTGACTGCCTTAAATCTATGTGGTTCATAAAGTATATTTGTGGAAGGCTTTATGAACTAGAATATTTGATTTTCTGAGCTCCTTTGCTTTGCAGTAAATACCCTTGTAATATTAACAAACTTTAGTGCTTTAATGTTTAACTGCCAGATGTGGAGTCTCACTGCTTTATCTGACAGATACGAGTTGCTGAACATGCGCCTCCTATCTTCTAACAGAGCACTTCATGAATGTCACACTTCCTTCGTGATATATTTAATTTGACTAAATTACTTCACATTACGGGAGGAAGCTCCATTTTACCAGTTCAATTGCGATATCTGCAAAGAGGCCAGACAGATCACTTACATGATTCTAGTCAAATGTGCATTTTACTTGTCTTAAATAATAATTGTGTTGTACATATGTATGGTTACACATCTGGAAGTTAGTCAGCCTTATTGGGTGTCTGGTGTCTCAGCTGTAAATGATAACTTTAGCCGCTGCAGTACAACTGCTGGCCTGGGTCTTTAATACGCACCACGCAGTAGTTTTCTGCGTGGACCAGCACTGTACCGGCCTGTGCCTTACCACAGGCCGGTACAGTGCTGGTCCAAATCGCAACGGGCAGGGGTGGGGATTGAACCCAAGATCCCTGGATTCTGCAGCGGGAGCTTTCGCTACATGTGCTCCAAGCCGAGGTGCGCTAACCCACTGGGCCACCGATCCCCCTACTTGTGTTGTCGAACTATCGAAAATGACAGAAGGTAGCTTGAGAAAATAAAAAGTTAAAGATGAAACCTTGTTTCCCTTCATAGATTGCAGGAAATGGTATAAGTAAGCCTTTAAACGTTGTGGTACACATATGGTGCTGATAAACCTTCTCCATGTAACAACGCATGTTCAGCTGTACTTTGACTACTTCAATAAGGCAACATAAGATACTGTAGCAGTTGAAGGATGACTATAGTCTTTTTCAGCATAACTTGGCAAACTGAAAAGGCTGCAGCAATGAACAAGCTGATCAGTGTGCCGGAGCGAAGCATGTGACATGTAACGTGTTGTTGGAGCGCATTCTTTCTATGAAGAGCTGTCATGTGCCTTGCTTTGAATGGCTGATGGGGATCGTAGCCTTTGCCCTTTGCCAAGTTAGACTGAAACGAAGTGTATACACTTTGGTGACAAGCAGTTAAATGACACCGATGGTGTCTTGGCTTGTGTTTGATTGACAAGAACAAGGTTCTCATTTTTCAGTTACAAGCCATTCTACTGTAATTTCTCAAATTTCATGTTTAAGGAAACATGCTTTCGTGGGAAAATCCCATGTTACTGTAATATATTGAGCAATGGGCCTGCCTAAAGTTACAAGATACTAATTGGAATGTAGGCATGCTAGGCTTTTTTCAGCCACATTTTGCCTTACTTTATGTATTCCAGCAAATTCTCAAGTTCGTGAAAGTTTTGGGATGAGCGTTGGACAGATGTAGGTGCATGCTCGGTACATTACAGTAGTGTGCTTGAACGGCTGAGGTTTTAGTACCTTGATAGCATTACCTATTGTGGGAGCCAGTTGACTTCACATCGTCCTATGTTATTCCAAGCGCTGTCTTTTGTGTTCCAGTCCTGCGTACGTTCCAGAAAAATTGAAAGATCCTCACCATGGAGTTAAAATGGGACAGATTAACCCACTGTGTGATGATGCAAAGGTGATGCATTTTAAAACCTCTTTCTACTCTACAAAATTTGGAGTGTAAAGTGGTGTCCGAATACCTTGCTTTTATGAAAACTAAATATACATTGTGTTGGTTATGGAAGTGCTGCACGCAAACCTGGTACGCCTTAGAAGCATCGAGGACTGTTGCAGTTCATAATGTCCGCGATAGTACAAGGTGCGGCACTGAGCTAGTCCACCGGAATGCACGGGAGATGTCAACACATTTTATAAGCCTCACATCCACTCTGAACTTCAAACAACCATCTGCTTGTTGGACCAGTGAGCTTCTTGCTGATAATCTTGCCGTATGCCATTGATTGTTTTTGTGTTTTTTTCTCTCAGGATTACAAATCAAATGCTTGTTCACGGCAGATGCATGGCTCATCACTTTTACCAACGACCCCCCTGGATAAATTTGCTGCATTCGATTCCCGTCTCACTGCCAACGGCTTGACGTATTTAGGGCATCCAATGCGAAATTTTTTGCTGTTCTGGTTGGCATTGCGTTGGGCTGGCTTATGGTGCTGCACCCTGTACTATCGTGGATGGTACGAGCTGCAACAGCCTTCCGTGCCTCTTTGGCTTTCCTGACAGTTTTTGAAGGAGTTTTTATCCACACTAAGACTGGAACACTATTTTCTGATTTTCTTGAAAAATTTGAAGATAATTAAACTCGGGAAGACCGCAGGCATAGAAAAAGCCCAGATTGAGTGTTGCAGCTCGTATTGTGCTGGGCGATGTTACTAGATCCAAGGCAGTTGACAAGCTTTTAGAACACCTGGCGTCTTTTCATGGCGCATTCGATCGGTGGCGCTCGCTATGCTATCAGCCCTCCCCATAGACAGAAGCGGCGGAACTGGTGGAATGTTGGATGCACATTGCCTGCAATGGAAAGTGACTCTATTGCGGTTTTGAGGGTAAACATCAAGTTTACGCAAAAAGAATGTTGTTCTAAAACGGTCCTTCTCCATTGCTCGTGGAGGCACTATTGCTGGTGGCACTAGAAATGGTATCCGCCCATACCTGCTCACATGCAGGCAACGGAGAAGAACAGTTTTTTAACGCCGCTCTTCCATGAAGCTTGTCAACTGCTAAATCTAAGTTGGTCCTGGGGTGTACATTGCGATAATTGTGCACTTTGCCTTGCATACTTCATGCTTTAATAAAAACCCACATGCACTCAGTTGTGTTGTGCCTCACTCTGAGTGCTTTTTCTGTGTGCTTTTGACAGCGCTGCAGTGCTCTTTAAAGATCTCATGCACAATTGAAATCATTCCTAATTGGAGTTGGGGATAACTTCTTAGTATAGACTCATACTTTTGTATTTACTTGAGGCATTTTGCCTACTTTGTCCTCTCCTACACCCACTAGTCTAAACTAGAGCGCTGCATGGGCCGGCATTTTCGGACCCGACACAGTACAGAAAGAGATATTGTGCCCGAGCTCGATAGGGTTTGTTTTAAATGTTAACCCAAGCTCAGTCCAGTCTGGCGCACAGCTTTTTGCAGCTTCAACTTCTTTGCCTCACACCAGATGATCCATATCAAACAATCCAAAAGAGCCACAGTCCATTTGCCAAATGCCCATCTTTCACAAGACAATTAGTAACAGGCCAATTAGTCACATCAGAATGTCATAGGCCGGTGTCATAGGTTCATTTTGAAAGTTGTACCTAGATAAAGAAACAGTTCAAAACAGATACTACTAATTGAACAATTCAGCGACACCAGGTCACAAAATGCTTACCCACTAAAACAACAAGGTCCAGGTACAAAGAGGCCGATTCACTAACACCCCTCTGCGTTCCGAGAGGGCTCTTAGATGGCTCCCATTTTTACACTTGTTGCTCTACATTCTTTTAATTTTTCTTCAAATTCATAGGGTCAGTGGGTTCAGGGTAAATGGGTCCATATTTTGTTAGAGTCTGGGCTGCAAACCTTTGTCCAAGCCTGGCCTGGGCCCGAGGACAAGTTTTGCTAGAAGCCTGTGCCTGGACTGGGTTCAGGAAACATCTGCTGAAGCCCAGGCCCATCCAGTGCTCTAGTCCAGACTTCATTGACACGTGAAGATACGTCCTCTTGGATGGTGTTCCTGATGTTTCCGTTCCCAGACACTCCTTTTCTCTGGCTCAATCTAATTGCACACCGAGGTCATTGTTTTAGTCCAGTATTTTTTGTTTAGGTGCTGAGCTGCCAAAGGAATAGGGGTTGTATGAAGTGACCGTGAATGCTGAAGCTTATCTACTGGAGGTAAACTTTGTCTAGCAGATATTTATTGCATCCCATTTATTGACGCAGGTGAATATTTCAATCGATTTCAAGGATGATCCCAGGATGTACACTTGCTACCACCCTAAAGCCTGGTTTCCATTTGATGTTGTCGAGGTGAGATTTATTCTTTTTTTACTGAAGGCATATGCTGGGGTAAAATTTAAAAAGAAGTTGAAGACATTCTGAAAAAAAGAAAAATGTGCTGAGGGAGAATTATAACATATTTTTATACCATGATTTTGAATAGGGCAACCATTCGCCCCAGAACAGTACTAAATGTGAGAAAAAACACAAACCCAAGCACAGGACATAACAGCATTTCGGATTTGCCTATGCTCCAGACAACCTGCCAAAGTTGCCTTTATGCACACTCTTACACACCGGGAGGAACCAGTCAGGATAATATGTTTGCGATTCTATATACTCGAGGACCTTTTGTGGCATTTCTAAAAAAGTAAAGAGCCTGCGTGCATAGCTCTGATAAGTGCTCACAGTGCTCAAGTTGTCATATATGCAGCCACCACCGTGAAAATTAGTCAAGGTTGTGAAACTATCATGCTCCTGTCAACTATATCAAAAACTAGCAGAAAGACTAACTAACCTCTCTAACAAATGTAAGTTAACTAGGGAAGAAAAAAGTGTTAACCGCAAACACGTCGACCGCTTGAGAAAAGCTTGCGGGAGGCGTGGAGATTCCAAGATCCCTGAAGATGGTGTTACGCTCCCTCTTTGATATGCTACAGATGCTGACTACGCCGGGAAGAAGGGGCTTGAGCACTGTTTTGAAAACGCTTTTATGGCTACTCTGCACATCAAATTGAAACTGTATTTTTGATACCTATGATCACGTAGGACAAGTGAGGATCATTCAAGTATTACTCGAATACAGAACTCTTAAATTTTGATTTAAAAAAACACTAAATTCCCAATAAACATTTTTTTTTAAATGCCTGGTTATGTCACGAATTCCACTTTTCCTGAACAAAAACGTATACACAATATTTGCATTGTGAGACTCATTTTTGAGTTAGGAGCAATTAGAAAACATGCTTCTATATAAGGTCAATGTCTTGAAATAGAAGCCTGTTTTGGAATCTCTCCTCACTCAAAAGGATTTTCACAACATAAATATTGCATGAAATAAGTTTTTTTTTTTTTTAGAGGGGGGGGGAGTTTATTTTGTGACATACATTTTTGTGACATTTTTTTGTACCTGTTAGGCACATAAAAATGTTTCACTTATTTTCTTAAATATAGGAACACTTTGGCACTTGAAATATAAACAGCCATCAGGAAAAATGGTCTGTTCTCTGCAGCTAGCCTAATATTTGTTGCTGCAGAATGATGTAACCATACCAGTGGCTAAAAAGCTTGAAGCATCCAATAAAACTCCCCAAAGTGTTTACGCTAGTAAGCTAGCAAATATGAATTCAGTTTCATTGTTAATCTGCTATTGATTTCTGCTGTGAAAATCCTTGCATTTAAAGTTAGAGTTATATTTGGTGGTGAAGGGCAAATTTGATTTAACTCTGGTCTTTCGTTTCCAGAACCTGGCTCCCAAAATGAGCTGCGACACTGTGTTACCTAAGTACGCTGTAAGTATTCCATGATTTGACTATGCTTCAGTATGCAGTTCTCAATTTCCCTGCTATAAACATCCTTGTTGTTTGTTTCAAAGCCGAGGCACTACTGCATGAACTACAAGATCAAGTACGACACAGTGCTGCCCACACAGTGAGTAAAGCCATTCTTGACATTTCTTGCATTTTGGTGTCTGTTGTGTTGTCCAAAAAAAATGCAGTGCAGAGTTTCGAGGTGTGAAAAAATTACATATTTTCCCGCAGATAGTTTTTTAAGGTGCCAAAAGACAAAAACACATGGATCACCAACTAGCCCAAGTGCATACCCTTCTACACCTTAAAGCAGTTTCTAAGAGTAGCTTACTTTAATAAATGGGTAATTAGTGCCAAATTTGTTGGCTTTAACTGATAAGTAAAAAATACAAGGATTTTTAACCCATCTTCACAACACAGATTGCTGGTGCCGGTATACCTACCTCCATGACCTCCAATCGATTTCAGTTCTATTTTTTGTAAGTTATTCCTAAATAGTCAAGCAGGGTGTCTAACTATTGGGACATCAAAACACAATCTGAAGCTTTTGTGGTTACATGAACTATTTTTTGTGTAAACACAACCAACTTGTCTGCTTCAAATGTTATAGAAATAAAATTTTATTGTTACTTTTTTAAAGCTTAGTACCCTGTCATGAGATCATGTTTAGAGGTAACATACATAGAGTTCTATCATTAACTGACATGCTGCTAAGTACTGAATAGATTGTATGGTGCACAGCACTGTTAGTGTGAATAAGGGATCAGAATCAACATTTTTTTCTGCCTTTCTCATGGAATCAAAAGGCTGTCATCAAAACTACTATAGTAGGTTACAAGTCAAGAAGGTAGCGGCAAATGCCCCTCAAAGGGAATCCTATATCCCTCCGCCACCTCCCCATCCAATAGCGTCCCATCGTTTCCCTGACGTCGTGGCCAACGCGGGAGAGGGTTTTGCCTTGCTTTGAATATTTGCTTTATCTTTCGACCTTGACTTAGCGTTGTGGAAGCCTCGAGAGGGAGATTAGAAGTCGTTTTTGTTTCCGATGAAAACAAAAACTGAGCTTTCCGATGGATACAAAGGCTACTTTCAGGGGCTCGGTTTCCTCTCCAATAAATACAAAGCTCGCTTTCTTAAAAAAAAAGGGGGGGGGCCCCCCTTCTTTTTTTAAGAAGCGGAGACAAGTCGGCATCACTCTGTAGCCATTATCTATTCACTGAAACGAAACAAGGGGTGCTTCCAGGGGACTATTCTTTCGACTGCGGATGGTTTTCAAACGGTCGCATCACGATTATGGGAGGAGCTTCTCCTACCTTCTTGACTTGTAACCGACTATAGTGTGGTGAGAAGTGCTCATTTGAAGCACTAACTGAGGTGGTGAAATGTAGTGCTCGCCAATATCCTTTCAAAGTATAATGCAGAAAAGTTTCAATGTTGTGTTTGCACTAATGGTGTCATGCAGCATACCTCTGCAACCAGTATTTTCTTGTAACTTGCAACCAATCTCAAGAGAAACCTTACATTTTTAGCGGTTCAATGTGAAATGCATAAGTTTTTCTGCATATGTGTAAAACTTGCAAAGTTTATGCTAGAAGCCAGTTCTTCACTTAAGTGCTGGTAAAATTATATTTCTCTAACTGCTGTTTACAGTGAAGGTCACCGTCCCTTGTGGCCGGTGTTTGGCGAGTATGACTATGTTCCGCCACAGCGATGGCTTCACAACATTGAGGTATGGCTGTTGAGTGGCTGTTGATTCTACTTTGAATGGGCTACCATGATTGCTTCATATTCTATTGTATATGATCTTTATGTTCAGTTAAATTGAACATTGATGATTTTCAATTAGACATTAACTTCATAACAGCACTTTGATGGTTCCCTTGCTGACATTGCTTTGGAGTTAGAGCTATTACTCAAAAGTTTTAATGCAGTTGTTTACTTTCAAATGATGGGGTAAAGTATGTCAACAAGAATCATGTTATTAATCACGGATTTTGACATCCACAAGGAGTTGTGTAATAGACCTTATTCATTATTAGCGCCCCCTCTTGGTGGCCACAGGTACAATCAGAGGCTTGGCGCCATCTTTGAGGCTTCTCCACCATCCCCGTCGCCCGCCGCAGTACGAACCCCTTTCCCCATGTAGCATTCGTGCTTGTACTTTTTTTTTTTCTTTTGTATTTGTTTTTCTCAGTAGTTTGATGGTGTCAGCCGCTCGAGAATACATTATGAGTATTGAGCGCAAGTTTCTTTTCGGTGGTTTCACTAAGAATCTCTTTTTATAAAAATGAGCTTCATTCCAGCACCAGAGCGCGCTGACTCCTGCACTTGTTTCAGAATCTTGAGTTAACTTGCCTGACCAGCTGATCATGCCTGTTTGCACAAGGACGATTTGTATGATATATTTAACAGGGCCGTCAGCCCCTGTGTGACAGTCTGTTTTTATTTGGCTTTCGCTGCTGCAAGTCTAAAGAATGCGAGCAGTTCTTCACCCAGTGCGCCTTGACCCAGCGTGTGCAGACCCGAATCGCAGAGTTCTATGATGGGGGTATTAAACGTTTAATCTTGGTTCCCTGTTCTCTAAACCTGAGGAATATTGCAGATATGATTCCATGCAAAAAGAAAACATGAAATTAAATTTATTGAATACATTTTTATTCAGTTCCTTGGGGAGATCACTGAATGGTGGCTCAAAACATGATTATAAGGAGTGCACGTGATACAGCACAAATTTATGACAGTAGTATTTTTAATCTTGCAGGTAAAAAGTAAAAACTATGCTGAAGATCTACAGTAGCATACTCACACAAGCGTATGTGAGGCACACAAGCGTAAAAGGAAATGACCGGCATGCCGCTGCGGTGGAAATACGCAAAATATAACGTATTAAAAAAACAAAAACAAAATTCTACGGAAAGTTGTAACATTTTCTTTTGATAATCATAATAATTATACTAACAAATAAATTCAATACTTGTGCAAATACACTCTTCGGCCTTTTTAGAGAAAATGCATTAATAAATATTAGCGACATTTTAATGTGTTCCTCCTAAAAGCACAATCACATAGCTCAGCGCACTTTTAAATTTCATGCTTACTCCCAATAGAATATGACCAGTGCTCATAAAAGTGGTTGCTTGCAGTATTGGCCACATATAAAAAGCTCCTGCAGCGCCAACCCCATTGGTTGGGAAAGGAGCAAGTGCGACTGTTAAACTCGCCAACAGGTCCAGGTTAGCAGTCAAGAGCCCGCTTTTATGTTTTTATTTACATCTCGAAAATGTTTATCGAAATGCGAGAGCCCCGTGATAATAATGAGAGCGTAAAGTAAGCTTAGCGTTCACCTTTGCTTTTTAACACCATTGTCTTTATCATTCATGTGCGAAACGAAGTTGTTACGTTGCCTAGCTCTTCTGCACATTGCATTAGCCTTCGATGGGGTGTAAAAGACCTACTTGAACGACAGAACAACAACAAAAAGAACAAGCGCATAGGAGTGTATTCGAGTGATGTTGACTGGACCTCGCAGTTGCTCTACGTGAGCGAAGCTACGATGCTAGCCAACATCAAGCTCCCAAAAAATCACATAAAATAATAGATGCTTGCTGATGTTACATACGAATATCATGAGCCCTTCATGCCATTGTGGAAAGTGTCATATACTATTAAGAAAAAGTTTAGGGGCCCTGTAAAAGCACACAACACTAACGCGCAGGTGCTCTTTTAGGAGCATGAATAGTACAGGAAAGCGCTACGGCTATTCAAACGTTGGCTTGATACCTTTAACTTGAAAAGAAAAACAATAAGATCCGAATCTTTACATCGGTTGTTTTTAATTCTATTTCCTTGTCGAATATGTAGCGACACAGAGCAGTCGTGCAGTCGCTGCGCGTCGCTTTTACACGCCGCAAACGGCCACAGCGCTTTGTCAGTCGCCTCAAAGATGGCGTCTGAAGAAAGGTTGGCGCCATGTCTGACAGATGGCGGGTGAATCTGAATAAGGTTTATTACCTTTCTCTACTTTCTAAAAAAAGCTTTTAAATGAGCTTGCAGTGATTACCATTCCAGAGACTTTTCTTCTCTTCTTTCTGCTTTGTCGTCTCAGTGCGGATTACAGAAATGTTTTGAATGAGAAGATGTAGGAATTAAGATGCAGATAGGCAAGGTTAACAATACAAGATTTCATGGCTGTTACTACCACCATGTGATGTAAATTTTGTCAGAACTAAAAAGCTGATATTTCATTAGGGACACAGAACTCAAAGCTACAGAAGCAGTGTAATATATTTAACACTAAGTTATCTGCAACTTTATCTTGGAAATTACTGTTACCATTATCAGTGTTTCATTTTATTGCATTTATTTTTTACTGTGACTCATCTGCATCAGTCGGCCCTTTGCTTCACCTTACTTTTCTTATTGTCTAATTAATATTGTACCGAATGACAGATGATGAGGTGACGAATGAACAGAAACTAAACATTTAATTTGGGGGACTTGTGCCGAAAACACAATAGAAGAAGGCTAGTGTCGCAGCTGTCCAACAAGGTCGGCGGAGTAGCACGATAGAGTGCAAGAGCGAGACTGACTCCGGCTCACCACACGGAGCCCCTTATGTACAAGCGTGGGCCCCTGGAACAGTTGGCGTAGAATGTTTGGCGCATAGAACATTCATACCTCAAACAAGCAATGGGGTTCTTGAATCTACCAGAACGCGACATTTAAAGAAATGATAAAAAGGTATGTGTGCTATTAGGCATCGAACCTCGGCCCTTTGCGTGAGAGCTAGGCATGATAACCATTAGGCAATGGGTGTGCTTGCTTGGAGACGTGCTTGGCAATATGAGTGGGCCATCAGCTTATTTGTTTTATTCAGGGGACAACCTTTGTTGAAACACTGAAAATAACAAAGAAACATTTTTTTAAGTGCAACAATGTATGTCCTACATATGTAATTAAAAGTTTTTTTTATTTATCTAAGCAAACATATTTCATAAAAAAATATTTCTGTGAAAAATAAAGATTTTTAATAAAACTTTTACGCCGCAACGTGCAATTTAGGTTGAGGTCACAACCTGCTCTAGGCCCTGCCCACAGAACGGTGGTCCTGTCCATTACTACTGGTTTGACTTGGCTGCTCGGCCGAACAAGTTTGTAAGGCAAATGTCTTCCTGTCGCCACGTTTGGTGCGTCTAATGTGCCGTTGACCCCGCCTGCTAGTCGTGCGAGCAGACGAGCGGGAGCGTGCGCACGGAAGACACGACTATGAAAGCAGCTCTCTAGCATTCTATCATGCACAAGTCACGGTACAATACAAGCGTTTGTCTATGTGCACTGAAAAGTGGCTGAAAGGACTAGAGAAAATCAGCACAATAAGTATGCTGTTCTTGCAGCTTTTCTGTTCTTGCTGTTTTCTTGCATAGCATCTGCGAGCAAGGTGGGTGAGCGTCAGGACGCACGATTAGAATGCGACCTAAAAGCATTCACTTTGACAAGCCAGGTGCACTGCTCGAAACTTGAGGGTCTTGGGAACCAAGTGATGGGAACATACCTAAAGAAACTTGATGCAAGCCGGAACGCCCGATTGCTTCCGGCCAAAGGGCTCGCAAATTCTTGTGTCTGGGTTGGTACCCTCTCGGTACTAAGACTATGGTCATTACCACGACGGTTGCACGATTCACAGAGCAGTGAGACTGCTTTTACGCAAACGAACATCTTTATTCAGCATCAACACGCATATGAGCAAAGTAAACCAGATCAAGCAAAAGAGTTGATGTATGACGCTAGGCCTATGCTGTTCCCGCAAAGAAAGCAAGCATTTGCACAGTGCTTCCAAAGACATGTACTTGCGACATTGTTTGCTAAAAGCTTTGCCCATTGAGGAGATCTTTTAAACATCTCGGTGAACGGTAAACGACTGCACTCATAAAAGTAGACGAGTTCAACGTGCTAGGCGCTGTTTTAAGCTGCTCGCCACGTACGCCGGCAGCCATGTTTTTTAACAATCGTTTGAAACCAAAGCGGAAAAGGCAATCTCACAATATTTCTTGAAAACAATAATGAATCTATCTAGATCGTTTGTTTCTCAGGTATAAAAATTTTTCCAACAGGAGACTATGCACCAAGAAACAGAGGGAGAGGACGAGACAAGAGCGCGCGGGGACGTCAGTACGCCGGAGCTCTGGTTCAATTGATTAGGGGTAGACCTAAAGCTAACTGCCTTGGTCTCCGCTGCACTCGTCGAATGCAAGAGCCAGACGCTGGCGTTACGCATTCTTACGCATTTGATGAGTGCAGTGGAGGGAGACAAGGGCAGCTAGGTCTAGGTCTACCCCCAATCATTTGAACCAGAGCTAGCATTCCGACATCCCCGTGCGCTCTCGTCTCCTCTCCCTCAGTTTCTCAGCGCATTATGACGCAGAGAAACACTTTTACAACCGACATTTCACATGTCCATCATCTCTCCAGCCATTGAGAGATGAGCACGGGGCGGGGCTTAGTGGGCCGTGGCCTCCACTTTCACCTAAATTGCATCTAACAACGTAAATATTCTGAAAAAACAAACAAAAAAAAGGTTTCTTTTGTGCAAAGCTTTTTTTGGTTACTAAAGGGGTCATGAAACAATTTTCCAACTTTTTCTGTTTAGCTTTCCTCCTCAACTCATAAATCGCGCATTGTACCAAACGGTTCAAGAAGACAGAAAGGGGAGTCCCCTCTTGCTCGGGCTCTCGTTTGTGTACCCGGACACAGCCATTCTCCCCTAGAAGATTAGCCCGTCGCTCAAAATTCAGACAAAAGTTGCTTTCCCTAAACCGTTCACCCCGAAGCTGACAGTGCTGTGGAAGCTACGGGCTCGTTGGGCCAGCCACACTTTTGCCACGTGGTCACGCTCTCTCGCGCCAACCATGCGCAGAGAATGAGGTCAGGCGATGAAAAGGAGGCGGCTGGTTGGTCCTGCAAGCGCGTAGCTTCCACCGCAATGTCAGCTTAGGGCACGGTGTAAGATACACTCTTTAGGCGAGGACACGGCGAGGCTGAACGTGCGGCGCAAGGAATCAGATAGCGTTTGTTCGACGGGCATCCGAAAGGCTGCATCATTCCGCTGCCACCGTGCCTGCAGCTGACAGTGTCGCCGGCGGCCAAACGGCGACACTTTGTGAGAGCGAAAAAAATGATCTCGTTGCCATGACACCCCAGTACACCGTGGCCTTTCTGCACGTGCGACAACCTCGCTGGAGCTCTCCGTGTGTGGTACATGAGGCGGCACGAGCCGTCTTGTACGTGCCCACGGGTCGACAAGTCACCTGCCGGCACCGCTTGAAACCATAGTGAAGAGAGAGAGTGAAGAGCGAACTTTATCGGCACGTCGCGAGGAGCACGCTGTGGCTTAGGGGTGAGGGGAATAAGTGAAATCCGGTGTCGTGTGACGTGCGTTTGAACCCGGTGACGCACTTTGGGGATTGCGGATGTATCACAGTGAAAAGGCAGAGAGCTTACGAAGGAAAGGAGGTACGAAGTAGTCCGCTGTGTTTTCAAATTTTAGTACCGAAAGTGAGGCTTTTGACTTAGTACTTTTTTTCTTTTGGCCCACTGAACGATGTGCTATTAGTAAAATCCCAATCTAAATTGATTTATCCAAGCCCAAAATTCGTTTCATGGGCCCTTTAAAGGGGCCTTTCAATGATCTTTGAACTGCTTTGAAATTTGCGATGAAATGCACCTCATCGAACCTAGGAACATGGAGGAAAAATTGAAATTCTAATTATTTTGGGAGTTATTAGAAAATTAAAATTACAAAAAGGAGCAAGAAATTTTTGCTCCGTGACACAGGCACTCGTTGCTGCTGCGCCGAGGACGTGCACACATTATTGGCCTGGCTGTTAAACCGCTTGCATCGTCATAATTTCAGGCTCCGAATGCAGTCGGCCTTACCAATGGACCTGGGCTTTTGTACTTCGGTGTCGGCGTAGAACGATGTTCGTCGTCCACTTCGCCACGTCCCGTCATAGAATCTAGCGCAGTAAAATCAAAACAGTGACTCGGGGCAGGAAACTGCACCATAATAGGATCGAAAAAAAAACAATGTTGAGGATAACAAGTGCAAATAAGCATTTATTTTCTACCAAATGTCACATAAAAGTCAGCAAAAAAGATTAAAAAAAGAGATACACAACGTTGCATGTGTTAAAGCACCCACCGGCCAGCTTCGACTGATTTGGTGCACTGGCGTTTTGCAGCAGCCTTCCACGATCACTTACGTAAACATCGAAGGGAGTGGATGATCTTCAAAGTTACACCGTTTGCACATTTGAAATTGTAGTGCAGTCCGAATAATTATTCCAAGCTTCAACTTTGTTTTCATTGCACGCAGTTTCTACATTTGGCATTCATTGTCTCGAGCAGGAAAGGCTGCCGGCGAGATGTGACTGACCCATGATCATACAGAGCTCATACACGAGGTCGTCCTGAATTCTAATTAATTCTACCTTTGGTTTGTCATCGAACTTCATGCTTGGTTAGCACCCTGTGATTCGTGTCTGACTCATAAGGCCTACGAAGCTTCTTGGGGCAGCGCATAGACCCATCCACGTACAGACTCGCCCAATCAAGCGCACGGACATTGCATACGTCTCAGTACAAACACACGGAGGCGCCATACTGAATGGTGAGAAGCAGCACACGACAGACGACAGATTTAAATTGCAGTAATAAGCGTCGCGCACATGGTTCGATTAGCACAACACACCTAGACACTCCGATTCCTGATGTGGCGATATGACGCCCGCTACAATGGGCAGCGCTCAATCTGCTTAATGCGCTAGCGCGCGTCCGACACTGGCTGGTTTGGCTGGTTTCTTTGCTGGGAGGTGGGCGTGTCTTGTTTTTCCCCCTTGTTTTGGCACATTTTAAAGACATTTTTTACTATTTTCCATCTTTCTCATTCAATAAAAGCGCGTTCTTGAAAGAATAACGATGGTTTACAGAGTGATACACATTGTTTAGCTTGCACTAAAAAATTCTGACTGCTCTTGCTGACTGCCAATCACAAAATGCATACCGGTGATGTCACTGGTCACGCGTTTTCAACACACTGTGTCGCCACTGGGCATAGAGCAGTTTTTGCCCGATCGAATTCAAATATGATGCGCTAATATTTTGTGCCTACTACTTGTTCCCCGACTAGGCCGAACCACTAATGAGGTAATAACATAAATAGGTCAGAAGCTTAGATGTCATTAGAGAGCTCTTTTATGTATGTCTTTTTTAAAGTGATACTTCAACGAAATTTGAAATATATCCGTCGTGTTCAAAAATATGTTGAATATGATCCACAATATCCGTAAATGACAATCGCACGTTTGTATTTTGAGCCTGGTGGCTGTATTTTTCGTTATAAACGGCCCACTCTGGCAAGCGCTCGGAGAAGGCCCAGCTTAGAGCACGTGACATCCGACGCAATCGTGACGTAGGTCGTCTCGGGCAACGATTGGTCTCGGGACGAGCAAAGCTACGGCGAGGCTGACGTCGAGAGGATGGCCTAGTCGTTCCAGCCACCGAAGCGGCTGCTTTTGTACAAATTTTGAGTGACGGGTTAATCTTCTATAATCTTGTAGGGGGACAATAGCGACTTCTGGGTCACACAAAAGGGATTCTCGGGAAGAGGGAGTTAATCCTTCCCCTCTTCTCTCGTCGTGGCCGGAGGCGAGACAATAACCGTCACTACCTCTCAAGGTTCCTAGACGGGCATTATAAACGAGGCGTTAGCGACATCCACCAGGTGCTCTTTGCTCATCGTTTAATTCGTTTTAAAATTCCTTTTCGTGTCTTTTTTAACAAGATATTGGTGTGTCCGATGTGATACTGCTCCTTTGAACACATATAGACCATAAAATAGGCGCCGAAATTTCGTTGTAGTATCCCTTTAAGGCCCTTTCAAAATTTATTTTTTTAATTTCATTGTTTTTTGAAAAATCAAGTAACCCATTTAAAATGTTAAACAATTACAGAGAGTACAGAAAACAAAGGTGTCTGCATGTCAATTTTTAAAACTTGAATTTTCAAATATAGACGTAGCACTGCATTAGGCAGCTGCCTTCAGTTGGATTAAGTAGAATTGTATTAGTGAGAGATAACTGCACAAGGAGAGCTTACTGTGAATTACACCTCAAACTTTTTTGGTTGTAAAGGAATGGGCACGGTTTAAGCAAGCCTTCAACCCCATCTAAACCTGGTTTTCTCACAGCATGGTGCCATCGTCATGCTGTATCATCCATGCACACATCCCTTCTATGTGGATCAGCTCAGACAGATTGTGACCGGATGTCTTCGGAAGCATGTAATCACACCTTACCCAATGCTGAGTCCAGAGAGGGTAAGTGATCTAAGTGGAAAACAACTTTCAGAACAGTTTTTATTCTACCCTATCCAATCGCAGTGCAACCCACTTTACCTAGGTGCTCCCAGTTCGGCTTGTTCTGTCTAATACAGAGAACTAGACAATTGATAGAGAGGTTGTAACTGGATGTTTTTATTCTCAAACTTCATTTGGAAATGTCAGTGCATTTACCTTCTCTATTTCAGAAAGAGAAACCCCTGGAGAGCTTCAGAATGGCATCCGACATTTTGCTAAGTACAGCCAGGTTCTAAACTCTTACACTGCTCGGTTGCATTCTCTGGCTAGGAATCATTGTTTCTTGTGTTGGGGAAATTGACATGTTTCTTTAGTACCATGTCTCATACTATTCCCATAGATTTTGATTAACCCCATAGAAGTTCAGCTAATATACCCAATAATTGTTTTGGCAGGACACACGCTTCAGAGGTTAATGTTGAACCTCATTGTGTGTGGTGGCATTCTTTTTAGAAAATGAAAGTGCATAATTTTTTTCAGCCATTGGCATTGGTTGCCTGGGGATGCAGGTACGAGATGAGCAGCGTCAATAAGAAAGAAGTGGTGAAATTTATTAAAGTAAGTGTATTGCACTGTTTACTCTCAGTTGGCTTTAGCAAAGTGTAGAGTGGAGCCCCATTGATACGTTTTCCATTGATACTTTTATATAATAACTGACTCAAATTGACTTTCTCGGCTGATGAGAACTATTATATTTATTCAAATATACATTGTCACTCTTTTTTTTTGAGACTGTTCTTTAAGGTTTAGAGGTCGATCTGTAGCCCTTACCAAAGAATGCAGACCTGTGAGAGTGAGCAAACTTTTGGGCCTATCAAGCTAACCCAGTGACTCACCTATGTCAGCTGCTGTCTTTTCCTACACCCCGTTCACCCTTAGGCTGAGACTACAAACAAAGCTACAAGCGAAAGCTAGCCTGCGCTCCTTGCTTTGAGACGTGCCTTTCCAGCGTGAGCGCTCGCTCTATGGAACAATGTTTCAAAGTGAAGATATTGTGCTGTCTCTCTTGTAGCCTTGGCTGCAGTTTCAGCTTAGGGTTGACTGGAGTGTAGCATGTCGGTGCGAAGCGATGAAGTACGATGCTGGTGCTTTGCACCGGCAGTGGTGGCAGTGGTAGAAATTGGTTACATTTCTTCCGAAAAATTCCTAAAAGCTGTCATTTATGCCTTGTGGGCCCATCTGTTCTCTTCATTGTACAGGAATATTCGTAAAACAGGAGTTAGTTGTGGTGGTCAATTTAAGTTCTACATCATTTAACCAGCATTTTCATAGTAGAGGCATTCATTATAAAGGCATTTGACTGTAACCATACAGTTAACACGACAGGTTGGAAGTTGATAGGCATATCCTTATAGAATTTCAACAGGACCAGTGTTTGTAGGTGTAACGGCCAGGAAAATGTATCAACCAGGAGCATATCAGTGAGGTTCTGCTGTATTTTAACCTTTTATGTTGCCATGCCCTATCACAAGGTGGGTTTGTCAGTTCTATATGATTACCTTCTGGAACTGTGAACAAGTGTTTTCTGTTCAGTCCTTTTTGCTGTCAAATCATGTTATTCATATAAGACATAGCAAATATTACTTATTGTTGAACGAGTTTGAAGCTAACAAGCATAGTGGTCACTTCTCATTGGCACTACCAATATGGAACTGAGAGTAAGCTACACCTAGATGACATGAAAGTGTCTCAGTGCATTTAAGGATGCTACCGGTTGTTAATCAGCTTTCTTATTGTGTTTTGCAGGAAAAGGCACTGAAAGGTCCTGAAGCACACTATGCCAAGGAAGGCCAGTATTCACACATGCTCCGTAAAAAGGCAGTTCCTCCCAAAGGATCGAATCTTGAGGACAGTGTCATCTGTCCCAACGACTGAAACATATTCGTCTGGCTCTCTTCACACCAATGAAGACGGGAGCACTGCCACACCACTCACCTTTGGACGAGGAGTGTGGCTGCCCCTGGAGCATGTCCTTCTGCAAGCCTCTGGTTGTTCTCATGCCTCCTTGTCACCTGTCAATCAAGAGTCCACTGCAACAGCAGGAGACAAGGGGAAGACCAGAGCTTGTCACCATCAAGTTGCCAGACCCTGTTATGTGCTTTTGCTACCTTGACCATAACTTACGAGTCTAGAGGGCGCATTTGTCTGGGCCGTACTGGACAGCACCGCAATGCCTTGCATTCCTGGACTTTAGCTTAGCCAGTGCTAGCTTGCACCATTAAGGCTGGTTCAGACATTTGCGCTTGGGATTGCTTATGACGATGTGGTTGCTATGGCAACCAAGGTCTGTGCCATGCATTGCAGTAGAGGGCAAGGAGTCGTAGTGCAGACAGTTATACCCAAATGCAAACGTCTGAACCAGCCTTTAATTGCTTGAATTTGAAAAAAAGGTAGCACTCTGGTACTACGCGGCATGGCACAGGGGGATGTGTCCTTAGACTTGCTGATCCTCCTGGTTTGAAGAAACCATTGAGGTTTTGGTTTCTTATAACCTTACGGGGGATCAAGCAGGCTGGTATTGTTTTGCTAGTGCTTTGCTCATTGTTTCAAAAACATGGCCTCTATTCTGTAGCGTGCATGTTTTTGGTAGCAAAATATGGAGCGGACTTTTTCAGGAATCAGGTCAATGGATGTTTTGTTCAACTCTCACTCATGCTTCAAGGAAGGATGCACTCTTTGCTATGTGATGCTTCACGGTGGCTCTGAGTGCCACAACCAATCTCTGAAAGGCATTTATCTACATAGGGCTATAATCAGCTGCCCAAACTTTAAGCCCACATTTCTGGCATTCCTTGTGTCGGCATATCTGTAGTGAAGATTGCTCAGGCATCTACAATGCAGGCACAAGCAAATTTACTTGTAGCCTGTAAGACGTTGTGGATAAACATGCACTTTGCTACAGACCCAGTCATTCCAACACCTCTTGGTGAATCTCAAGGAGGGTACATATAGCCTGTCATAGAGACCAAGGCTTGTAAACACTTTTGTGCGTGAAACTGCAGAATGCTAGCTGTGGAATTGATTGTTACTTGGAATGTCCTTTTATGTGTGCTTCCACTAAGCTTAGTTGTGAATTGTCATGTGGGAAACTAATTAGTACTTTATGTCTGAGATGCAAGAAAGTGACAATGATGAGGGGGCAATGCAAGCTTCTTGCCATTTATTCTAGTTCCAGTCTTTTGGAAGAGTACACGTCTTGATGTCAGCTTGTGCAATGGATTGCTCATGTATCTCAGTACTGTTTACATATGGGGATTATAGGTGCATACAGTTATCATTAATAGTTTCGAGAGAAACTGTGTAGCACATTTTTCGTTTGTGCAAACATGCAGAAGCAGTCATCTAGGCATCTGCTCAGTAGGGTAATAATGTGAAACATTTTGAAAATATGGAAATGAGGACCATGTTGTATTTGAGTGCAGTTGGTTTCTCTCATACTTGAACTACTTTGTTTACTGTTGTATGTGACATGCCTCACACTGAAATAGTTTAGAAAAAAGATTCTTTCTGTCGAAATATACCAGTGAAGTGTAATTTTTAAAATTTTTTGCGAGATCATTAGCAAATTTATTTAACATAATACCCTGAGCTAAGTAGCAAGAAACAATTCTTTACTTTTTCTGCATCATGCACACCTTGGAGTCTGGGTCATATTTGTTACCCATAAAGCCTACAGGACAGCTTTGAAGAAGAATGTTGTTAAATTTTTAACTTGCCTTATGCACTGCTGTACACTACACATAAGGCCTGGGTTTGTAATGGGTTATTATTTATTGGTTTTGATATTTCTAGATATAGAAGTCTGGATCTGATCCCACCACACAGAATAGAATAAAAAAATGAACTACACATGGTACGTAAATAGTAGTGAAAAAAGAAAAGAAAAGGAATTATGTTGGTTCAGTCTTTTCTGGTCTTCTGTTTGCACATGCTGAGAAAGACAAGATTTCCATTTTACCGTAAAGTTCCGAGAGAACGCCCGCCCCAGAGGTCGCCCATCCCATTTTTCTGGCTAAATATTTGTAACATAAAAATTCCGAAACATCGCCCACCCCGATATCCGTCGGACGTCACGCAATGTCCGACGGGAATCGCATCAATTGCGCAATTTGCTGTACCGGCACGTCAGACAAGCGAGTTTATAGCGGATTCCCGCGTTTTTGTCCGCGATCTGCGTGTGTGATCTCGATTCCACGCGAGTTGGTCCCGCGTGCACTATATATTGCATTGTGAAATACAATTTTGCTGCGTTCGCGATCTGCGGTATTTGTTCCCGTAACATACGAGTTTGTAGCGAATTCCTGCCTTTTGTCCGCGATCTGCGCGTGCGATATCGGCTCCTGTGACAGGCAAGTTTGTAGCGGGTTTCCGCGTTT
The DNA here is from genome assembly GCA_037355805.1 of Ixodes ricinus. NCBI lineage: Eukaryota > Metazoa > Arthropoda > Arachnida > Ixodida > Ixodidae > Ixodes > Ixodes ricinus. Next base: position 48,769 of record JAZHYW010021385.1, read on the forward strand.
TGATAAAGTTTTTCTGTGGCGTCCCAAAAGATAGCCCACCCCATGTTTTTCACCATTTATCTCTTCATTTTGGGTGGGCGTTCTTTGAACTTTGCAGGGTAGTCCATTCTTTTTTTTTCACTGATCTACAAAAATATTCCTTGGTGTAAACATATCCATTCTCTTTGTTAAATACTGAAAACCACAACTCTAGTGCATGCCATGCAGTAAAGTATGTTGGATAGCAGAAACTATGAAACTAACAGCACACAACTAAACATTGCAGAAACCTGTAACTTGGTTAGAAATAGTATGAGCTTTGGGGTAACATGCTGCTCAGAATACCAAACTAAGGTTGTTTCACACATAGTACGCTTTATAAGGCATTCCATTCAGAATGTTTCATGGTCTTTGTTCTGATAGTGTTTCAGGACCCACCATCTGAGTGAAGCTTGCAGAATTGATACATGATGTAGGGCTGCTGTCTTTATAAATAAATTAAGTGTACTATTTTATTAATTCTGTAACACCCAAACAGTGACTGCTTCATACTGCCAGCACCCTATTGCAGCTCCTCCCTGAATCATGGAGCGAGAAATGAGAGTGTGAAACCAATCTGGAGGAGCACTTTTAGTTTCACCGAGCATCTGAGTTTAGAGGGGTAGCTGCTGTGAAGTGCTGGTTTTACAAGGCAGCCACCATTTGCGTCTTACAGCTAAGAACGTTCAGCATAGAGTCTCCAGTACCTTGTAACATGGTTTCAGTAATTTGCTGGCATGTGAGGCACGTACACCTCACAAGTAATTTTGTGGTTAGCGCATTCAGATATGTTGAGGTGTTAGCTCAATGTTAGCAATGTAAGTATGATCAGCAGTTTTAATTGATGCCTTGTTTTAATGTGGTCTCTGGACCTTGGATAGAAGCTAACCATGGAGCCTTGGGATCGCGCTCACACTGAGCACAACATGTAAGGTGCTTTTATTTTCAGAACAGAGTGGTGCATGCAGTGTTATGCAGTTTTGTTCCCAACTTCGAAATATTCTTGGTCTATATGCATATGTTATTTAGAAATATTTTTTTTTATTTATTGCTTTTTCTGTGTTTATATCCAAGGTGTCAGTCATTACCTGTATGTATATTTCTTGGTCTCAAGTACAAATATTGGTTCAGGAGGTTGCTGATTTACAATGAGCTTCGAACAGCAGAAAATGCTTTTTCACTCTGGTTGTTTTAGGTGTCTGTTTATTGTGACTGCCTGAACCTTATGCATACTATGGCACATTTTCATATACACTCGTATCTCAGAGGCTGCACATGACTTTAATTCCTTTGAATATGAACATTTTCTATTTTACCCCTTTGTTGTTGTTTTACCTCTGCATGGGTGCAATCACTTTGTAAAAGAGTACTAGTCATAAACAAGGCCGCATTGAAGTACTCCATTTGTTTTGTTGATGCAACAGTTGAAGTGACCACTTTGATATAGAATATGATTTCTTGGTTACTGTTTCTTGGGCAAATTATACTGAATTTCAAGCTGATCCAGTAAAACCGTTTTTGGTGTAGCTTGACTACCATTAGTTTATTACATATACTATGTAACCTAAGCCCATCTCTGAATTGACTGATGATATTGTATATACTATTCTGTTTGTTATAATTCAAGGTCAAAATCAATGAAGAATAGTTTGATACTCTGTAGAAAAGCATGTTAATCCAAGATAAAAAGTCTAACTGAAATGGCATTTCCGCGTTAGTTGCTTTCTGTTTTCGATGTAAGTACTCGTACTTCGTCTTAAACGTGTGGAAGGTAGCCGACTATTTGTGCAGGGCTATGTATGTGATGTTGAAATTCTCTCGCTGGTTGTCAAACATCTTGTGAGCACTGGTGTCATTGTGCCAAAAAAATGGAAAAGTGTCTATTTTTAATATGACGTTCATTTTGTACTGTGTTTACAGAGCCGAAGAATGACGAATGGAATATACACAGAAAAGGAGTAAACACGTTTCAGTCAAGTGGATTGGGCTGTACTCTTTTCAGTTGCATGTTGTCTTTTACGTTTGACGTTAAAGACGATCGTTGAATATACGCGCTGTTAGTTTGTTTTACATGGTCTGCAGACTTGACGGCGTGTTCAACTTCAGCGTCACCTGGTTGAAAAGCCGAATAGTGCTTAATTTTCTACTTCACCTACCGACGGTCAGCGAGGGGCCCATGTCGGACAAGAGCTATGTCAGCGTTCAGCTGGAACTCGCGTTCTGTCGGTCAGAGTACAGGTCCCGGCCGAACGCTGACCCAGCTAGCACTCGTGTCGTGGAAGGGTTGAAAAAGGGTGGAACCGGAGGGAGGTGAACACAAAGGCGGAGGGTCTAAGCATGTTAGTTAAAGGACAAGACTGGGAAAGAGAAGGAAAGCTGCTGATGAACACTTATGACTGAAAGGTAAAGTAACAAGTCAGGACCCTTGTGGAGTTTGCTTACCTGACTTGTGGGGTTTGCTTACCTGAAAGCAGGAAATGACTCAAGGGAGGAAAATACAGAACACTTTACATGTGTATCGAGAGACATCAGAGAAATTGGCTTTAAATAATTATCATAGGAGACATGAATGTCCACTTAGAAGAGTTTGACGGATTCACAGATACAACCGGAAAGCTGCTAGAAGATTTCTGTAATGCCTGGACCTAGTGTTAGTTATAGTTAATGCACCAATAAAATGCGATGAGAAAATAACGTGGGAATGAAACAACTCGCACTCAAAAATAGACTACTGCTCCATGTCCCACAAACTGTATGACAGGTTGGGAACTATGGAAATAGATGAGGACGGTACAAAAAGCGGGAAGTGACCACAAAGAATAAGATTAAATTTGGTGCGTCCGAACCTGATCAAGCAAGCTCAGGAACGAGCGGGTAAGCCGAAACTAAGTGAAGCTCAAATACAAAAAAAGTTTCGAAAAAAGCATTGAGAACACTAGTATCGGAACACCCAGAAAGAGAATGGACGTATGAGGATCTAATAGGAATCTTTAAAAGAGAATTCGAGATTCATCGAATTAAAGGAAAGCAAAAACAAAGACAAAGCTAGAAAGCTGGTGGGATAAGGAGGTCACAGCCAGATGATGGCGAAGCGGAACCGAACCGTTATTTTTAGCCGAACCAGAACTGAACCGAACCGAAATCTTCAACGTCATCTTGGAACTGAACCGGAAAAAATTAACGGTAACCGGTTCACGGTAATTTTGTTTTATTATTACAAAATGAGTATTATAAAAGTAAAAATTGGCAGCTGTATTTCTATGTATTGCTCAAATTGTCATATACAGAATTCCAATGTATGAGAAACTGGGTTTCCGTGGCGCTTTTGTATTGGCACTGTGATTAATAATTTGTCAGGTGACGTCATGGTGCCAAGACATGCCGTCAAATAATGTCACGTCAAGTGGCCCCGTGACGTAGTCGCGTGATTCACTGCGTCAAGTCGACTTAATTTGAGAACGTCACTATATGTATTAGCGATATTGACAGCGTGACGTCACATGTCATTACGACTTCTCCTCGCGAGTCATGTGACGCCGTGACGTACTCGATTGTCATGAGCCCGAGTCGAGCGCTCGGGTTCTTGACAATCAGCATCGCCAAATATTCGTGTTGGATCGTGTTCAATCAAAGATAAGAATGGCCGAACTCTAACAATGTCTAAAGCTCAACCCATGTTTTATTCTTTGCCAACCGCATCCATGACTGTGATGAACACTGACGGTATACTATAATTAGCGTCGGCTCACGTGGTCGCTTGTTCTAATAGCGAGTTGGGGAGGAACACCTTTTTCTTTCCTTTACTTTTCGGCGTCCGCCATTGAGCGGAGAGGAAATCTAATGGGTGTTTTTGCAAGTTATCAACGTTCAGGGATTAGCTCTTAGCGGTATTTATTGTAAGTACAAAAATTGTTGCACGAACCATTTTAACAAAACGCATCATTGAGACACCCAAACATATTTTCGTTGTTGCTGATCTGTCTCAGAAAGTTGTTCCCGAGAATAGAAGGATTGAAAGGACCAAATATGGCTTATTAATCAGACGATAAATAAAACTGCAAGTGTACACAGGAGGGATACCTGAAAGGAAAGTATCCAGGGGATGGATGGATGGATGGTAATGGCTATACCCTTTCAAGGGCGGCAGCTTGCTCCGCCTAGCCTAATATTTCGTCATCCCTTCTATTTTAAAATTCGTGTAACTTTTGTTCTAGCACAACCCTCCACCCCCCCCCCCCCCCCTTTTTAAAGCGTTTCCATTGCTTATTTTTATCTGTATTTTTTTATTTCTCCCTAGATCTTTTCCACCAATCTTCCAATCTCCTCTTATACTTCGTTTCACCTTAGGTCCCAGCGCGGCCGATGTTATGAGCCGAAGGGCCAATCAAACAGCGAAAGAGGCACAACGTCATGGCATGCTCTCTGTGCTTGACTAGCCGGCAGTAGGAGCACGCACAGAGAGACTGCGAATACCGGCTAGTCCTATCAAGCGCAGAGAGCACGCCATGACGTTGTGCCTCTTTCGCTGTTTGATTGGCCCTTCGGCTCATAACATCGGCCGCGCTCGGACCTAAGCTGAAACGAAGCATAGTTACCGCAATTCTTTCCCTATCCGTTTGTCCATCCATGTCTACAAATCCCAGTGCCCCCTCCAAATCCGCCCGCAGTCATCCTCACCAACAGGGTGGGACGAAGCTGATATGTACATCATTTAATACTGAGGAAAACGGTGTTCGGCACGGCAGGTCTTTCGTCCGATGGAGTCAGGAACCCACGCTCGAGCACACTGCTCGTGAACGTGCGCGCTCACACCCCGCGCCCGTTGCGTCATACATAACATCCCTCCAACCTCAGACGTAGTCACCATACCGGTCTGGGGGACGTCTAGTCCTTGGTGGATTTATCCTGCGTGGTTCTGTAGCTACAGATCCGGAATCCCCAGCTGCTGAGTCTTCCTGCGGAGGAGCGTCTTGTGGGCGTCGACAGACATCAGGGCGGTCAGAACCTTCGATTTCCCACGCAGCGGGCGAAGTCGACGAAGATGAACGTCGTCGTATGTGGTTGAGGTGCCTCCGGATCCTTCCCCAAGCAGTTTCTATTAGCCAAGATCGGTAGCCAATCTTTTCACAAGTGTGCCGTCGATCCACCTGGGAGTTCCCCTGAAGTTGACGACAACCACCGGCTCCCCTTCCTTGAAGGCTTTGGATGCAGGCATCTTTTCTTGCGGTTGTCGTTCTCGTTCTGGGGACGGCATCAGTCTGCTTAAGTTTGTAGCCAGTTCGCGGCCGAACATCATGAAGGCAGGTGTTTTTCCGGTTGAAGTAGATACCGTTGTATGTTGCTTGTAGAGTAGTCTCGCCACTCTCAATGACAGAAGTCCCTTCTTGTCCCTTGCCAATCCTTGTTTTAGTTCGTAGACCATCCTCTCAGCTTGGCCATTTGTAGCCGGATGGTAGGGAGCACTGGTTACGGCTTGAATTCCGTTTTTCTGATAGAAGTCGGTCATTACGCTTGACACGAAGACAGATCCATTGTCGGACACTACCTTCCTTGGTAGTCCGAATGTTGCAAATAGAGCTCGCAACTCTCGAATGACTGATGCGGATGTGGCAGATGTCATGTAGCGCACCTCAAGCCACTTGGTGTATGCGTCTACAATGACGAGAAACATCTGCCCCTCTAAAGGACCCGCGAAGTCCAGGTGTATGGTATCCCAGGGCTGAGACGGTTGATCCCACGTTGGCAAGGGTACCTTGCGAGGAAGCGGTCTGGACTCCTGACAGGCAGCACACTTGCCAACTGTTGATTCAATCGCTTTGTCGATGGCTGGCCACCACAGGTGGCTGCGAGCTGTCAACTTCATGGACACAATTCCCTTGTGTCCTGCGTGGAGCAGATTCATTGCTTCGGCGCGTGCAGCGGTTGGAATGACGACCCTGGACCCCCAGATCAGACATCCTCGCTGTGTCGACAACTCGGCGATTTTCTTTTTAAAAGGCAGGAACATCGCCTCTTTGATCTGATGAAGAGTTCCTCGCTGTACAGCTTGAAAAACTCGGGAAAGGACTGGGTCCACTTGCGTCATTTGTGCTATCCTGCTGGCCGTTAGGGGTGAACCCATTGGCGCCTCAATCATAAGCACATCACCTGGAGGACACGGTTCATCCTCGCTGTCGGGCAAGGGTAGCCGACTTAACGCATCCGCGTTCTGGTGCTTCTTTCCTGGTCTATAGACCAGCTGGTAGTCGTATGCCGATAGCTTAATGCACCAGCGTCGCATTCTTGGTGAGAGAACCTGGGGCACGGGCTTCTGGGAACTTAGGATACCGAGCAAGGGTTGATGATCCGTGACAATCACCACATTGCGTCCAGCGATATATTGGTGGAAATGTATGACTCCAAACACCACAGCCAACCCCTCTCGGTCCAATTGTGAGTAGTTCCGCTCGGCCTCGCCCAGTGTCTTGGATGCGAACGCGATGGGAGCTTCCCTGCCTTCTTGATCTACCTGAGCCAGGACTGCTCCCACGCCGTACGGTGAAGCATCACAAGACAAAATAAGCTGCTTTGTGTCATCGTAGTGAGCCAGAGTTGTCTTGTCTAGTATCAGAATCTTGAGGTTCTTGAAAGCAGCTGCATGCTGTTCCTCCCATCTCCAGGGAACGTTCTTTTCCAGCAGCTTGTATAGTGCACAAGCCACCGTGGCTCTGTTTTCCAAGAATCGATCATAAAATGCAAGCATTCCAAGGAATGACTGTAGAGTGGCTTTGGATGTCGGTTCGGGCAATTCCTTGATTGCCCTCAGCTTGTCGTCTGTGGCCTGGATCCCCGCTGAGGTTATTCGGTGTCCCAGGTAGGTGACTTCGGCGACACCAAAACGGCACTTGGCTTTCTGTAGTCGCAGGCCGGCTCCTTGAAGCCGTGAAAGGACGGAGTCTAGACGCTGTGCGTGCTCCTTCGGTGTGGAGCCACAGACGATGACATCGTCCAGATAGGCGCTGACTCCTGGTAACCCTGCCAGTGTGGTATCCATGCACCGCTGAAAAATTGCCGGTGCTGCTGACACTCCAAAGGGCAAGCGCTTGATCCGATAGAGACCCTTGATGGTGTTTATCGTTAGTATGTCAGCAGTGCTCTCGGTGACCTTGAGTTGCTGGTAAGCTTGTGCAAGATCTAACGTTGAGAATATCTTGCCTCCACGGAGCTTTGCCAGCACTTCTGATATGGTTGGTAGAGGGTACGCAGCCTTGCGTGTGACGGCGTTGATAGTGCTGCGGTAGTCCCCGCATAGTCGAATGGTGCCGTCCTTTTTCCGGACCACCACGACAGGTGTGGCCCACTCTGAGTGCTGAGTCGGCTCCAGGACGCCTTGGTCTGTGAGGCGCTGTAATTCTGCTTCAACCAATGGCTTCAGTGCGAACGGCACTGTTCGCGCTTTAGAAACTTGGGCGTAACAGTTTCTTGCAGCTCCAGACTCACGGCCGGACCCTTGTACTGGTTCAAGTCACCGTCAAAAATGGGAGCGTGTTTTTCAATGATATCGATCAGGCTTTTGTCGTGCAAGATTTGATGAACACCGCTCAGTCCGATACCAAGAGGTTCAAACCAATTACGGCCAAGCAGATTGCAGCCAGGACACTTCATCACGAGGAGCGGCAACTTCACTCTGAAGCTCTTGTAATGTACCCACACATGTACTGTGCCCAGAGATTCCAGACCTTCACCCGACCAGGTGCGCAGGGCGACGTTATCGCATGAGAACTTGGGCGGTTGCCTGGGCCAAGCTGCGCGAAACGTTTCTTCGCTGATGAGTGAGCATGCCGCCCCCGAGTCAACCTCAAATTGAAGAGGGACACCTTCCACGTGGAGGCTCACCACGAGTTTTTCTGTTGCCATCGGCCCACTCCTCAACGAGTTGATGTCGTGCAGTGAGCTTAACTGACTTGACCCTTGAGCAGCCGAGCCAGAAATTATCTGTGGGTCAACCAGGTGAACGGCGCTCTTGTCAGAAGCCTTCTTTCTCTTCATGCAAGCCTTTGCAATATGACCCACCTTCTTGCAGTATCTGCACTGTGACGTGCGGAACTTGCATAAACTCGGACTGTGGAGCTCTTCACACCGGTAACACGGCGTTGAAGAAGTTGCGGTGGCCTCGTCGTGCCGTTGCTGTGTCAGACGTGATGTTTCTGCTTTGTTGACTTCCTGGAAGTCTTGCTTGATCTGTCGCTGATGGTCCTTGGCGTTCTCCGCTCGTACGGCTATATCAAAGGCCTTGAGAAACGTCAGGTCCCTTTCTGCGAAGAGGCGTTGTTGCAGATGTTCGTCCCGAAGCCCGCAAACAAAACGATCGCGAAGCATTATATCCATAGGGAGCATTGTCACGTTGACCGAGGTGGTAGTCGCACCACTTGCCGCGGTTCCTGCCGATTCCACGGCGTTCGTACGGCTTGGCAGGTCAGCTGTAGAGGTACTGGTCGCAGCCGGCTGTACCGTTCCAAAATTGCAATCTGCAGCAAGTTTTTTAGTGCTGCAACGTATGCAGTCACGGACTCATCCGGTAGCTGGTTTCTTCGTTGAAATCTGCACCGGCTGAAGAGCTCCGACGGGCGCGGATCGAAGTGAACTTGGAGCAAGGTGACGAGTTCCTCGAAGGAAAACTCACTTGGCGTCTTTGGTGCCACCAGTGCTTTCACTGTTTCAAAAGTGGTGGGACCACACAGTGTCAGGAGCACGGCGCGCCTCTTTGGGTCGTCCCCGATGCCATTTGCTTCGAAGTAATATCGTAGCCGCTCCGCCCACGACGACCAGCCCTTTCCGGAGAACTCTTCCATGGAGCCGTGGGTAGCCATGTTTTCCGAGGCAGCAGGTCCGTCGTCTTACTCGTCGCCAGTTGATATGTACATCATTTAATACTGAGGAAAACGGTGTTCGGCACGGCAGGTCTTTCGTCCGATGGAGTCAGGAACCCACGCTCGAGCACACTGCTCGTGAACGTGCGCGCTCACACCCCGCGCCCGTTGCGTCATACATAACAGAAGCTCGCGTGCATTTTAAAATTACATGTTTTATAGTTTCCCTATCGCGTTTGCATATGTCGCATAGACTGTCTATTTCCTGGAATTTAGCCCTATACGTTTTCGTTCTTAGCACCCCTGTTCTAGCTTCAAACAGCAATGAGCTCCCCAATGAATTATCATACAACTGTTCCTTCTTTATTGTTTTTGTGCCCTGTATATTGTTAAAGCTGATTTCCCTGCATTCTCTCTTCATACAATTTCCTCTCAGTTTCCTTTACTCCCTTTTCTACTGATATGCTCTGATCTGCCCCATCTCGTTGAACGTATCTAGATCTCAGCTTGCGGGTTCGGTTTGGCCACTTAGTGTTTAGGCGTTTCATATATAGATACTTGTACACTTTCGCTGCCCACCGCGTATCCTCAATTTCAGCTAGTCTTTGTTCAGATTTTAATTTACTGATCGCTTCTCTACTCTCGAAAGATGCCCAACCCATATCCCCCGTACTCTTTCATTTGGTGTAGAGTCATGAGCCCCCAATGCCAACCTACCCACACCTCTGCTTGCTGTATCTCTAAAACCTGCCTGAATTTCTGACCTCATCATGACTCCTCCTATGCACCCCTAACGACTTGCATATCTATTATAGTTCCAGAGTGCCCTGTGTTTCTTAATAGCTAAATCTCGTTTCCCCTTTTTTATTACAATATCTTCATGTTCTTTTAGATACTTTCTTCTCTCACTTAATTATACTCCCAGATATTTGTACTTTTCTACGTGTTCTATCACTGTGTCCTGTATCTCCAGGGGTTCCCCCTTCTCATCGTTGAAAACTGTTATACCCGACTTGCCCCTACTGAATTTTAGTCCTAAACTGTCCCCTTCCCTGCTACAAATCTTAATCAGTTCCTGTACTGTCCCACGACTTTCTGATGCGAGTACAATGTCGTCTTCATACATTAACCCTGGCAATACTTGATTTACTTTAAATCCTTCCTCCATGTAATTCAGGTCAAAACCTATGTTGCACTGCTCTAATCTTTTTTCCATCTCACTGAGGTATATCATAAAGAGCAGGGGAGACAATGGGCAACCCTGTATAAGTCCTCTTTTTGTTGCTGCTGGCCTTGTAGTTTCGGCTTCCCATGTTATAACCACCCTATTCTCCGTATAAACCCGTTCTAGAAACTTAACCATGGTTCCTCTAGTCCATACCCCTTCAGTTGGTTCCAGAGGTTTTCCTGATTCACATTGTGATATGCCCCTTTGATGTCTAAAAATGCTACCCATAATGGCCTTTGACTTGTCATTGCTACCTCCATGCGCTGAGTGATTACGAATAAATTGTCATCTAGTCGTCTATCTTTCCTGAAACCGTTTTTGAAGCTCCCCCAGAATCTGCTTTCTCTCTGCGCATTCTTCCGTTCTTCTTTTTACAATTTGCATAGCTAGTCTGTATATTACTGAAGTTACTGTGATTGGTCGGTATGATTTGATACTGTCTTTGTCTTTCTTGCCCTTATATAATAATCTCATCCTGCTCAATTTCCAGTCACTGGGTACCTCCCCTCCCATAAGTATCTAATCAATCACCTGTCTTAGTTTCAATGCGCTGGTTTTGCCTAGAGCTTTTATCAATCTCATTGGTATGCCGTCTGGACCTGTCGCAGTTTCAGCCGGAACCTTTCCTTCTGCTCTTTCCCACTCCACAGTGGGGAAAAAAACGTTCGGCATCGTTTTAGACAATAAAAAAATAAATAAAAACGACTCTTGGTGGTGTCAGTACCCCTCTTAAGAGGCCCTGCAAAGCGTTTCTGGCAATTTTTTTCTTAATTTGCATCGCATTCGCTCGAATTAGTGAGTGGGACTCTAGCAACACATTAAGCGTAAAATGGATAAGAGACCTGATATTTTGAGAAGAACAGGTGAAGGAAGTTCAAAATTTAGAGCCCATTTTATTTTGTTGATGACGTCCTTGGTCTGAACCAATAGAGAACCGAAACGACAAGAGCGTGCAACAACCATGCGCGATCTTCCTAAGTGTTGGAAATTAACATCCATTTGTGAAGATGTGAACGCTACGCACCAATTTACGCGCTGTTCCCGTATCTCATACCCCCCCCCCCCCCACCCACCACCACCAATTGAGGTGTTCCAAGCCACATGCTGGTGAGATCACGTTGAAATTATGTCGTCATTATCCGACGTCGAGTCTAGACCAATGTCGTCACTGAACGCTCTGTGTTTGACACTGATAGGCACGCCTTTCGGAAGCAGCATTTGGTTTTCTTCGTCCCTTTGCAGTGTCCCTTTAAGCTGAAACGAAGCATAGCAAAAGGGGATGTCCAAATTGTAAAGTTGTGCAGTATATATAGGAGCCTTGCGATGATATGCGGCAGCCTAACAAAATGTTAGAGCGCGCATGACTGATAAAAAACAAAGTTGTAAAATGAGGCCCCAAAACGAGTGCGCGTAAAACCGAATATAACTTTAGCCTCCCGAGGCAGTATTCTGCGAGGTTTCGAGCTCGTGCAAGCCGATGTCAAAATGTGATTTAAATTAGGAATATATCATCTGTTCTTCGCGCTATTTATGTGTAATTAAGAACATTATTGCACATATCTCTATTAAAGAAATACGGACCATAACCAACCAAATCCTAAACAGTTAGGAGCCAAACGTTTCAAAACAGATTAGTTTTTTTTTAAATAATTAGGGGCGACTATTTGCACGTGAAGAGCAGCAGCTTCTTTTCCATCTGCGGTGTGTCGGTTGCTTCACTCGCGTTTTCTTTTTTAAGTGCCCTAGTCCGTTGACATACGCCGGTGGTTAAGTGCCTGTCAACCCACTTAGCCCGGCATATTGAAACGTCGGGTTCCTAACTGTTTAGGATTATGTTGGTGAAGGTCTGTATTTCTCAAATTTTTGACTCAACCAGACGGAGTTCCGTCAAACGTGTTGAAGTTTAAAACATGCATCTTTATATACTTCTTTTTGCAGCAAGGCGTCCTGTATGGGATTATTTAGAAGAATACCATTTATCATCTCTCTTTCTGCACGTTTCCTGTGTATTTGCCTTCAGGTCTATAATGTGAGCACGCAGTCTCGGCATACCCCGCGACCCGGTGTTTCACACTGCCGAGTAGCGAACATAAAAACACGTTTCCGCAAACTCAACAGATGGTGTATTTCTAAAGGCCCTGTCACACTGAGGCAACAGTTGGATAACCCTATCCGGCAACACGGGAAAGCCGTGTTGCCGGCGACCCTGTCACATCGCGGCAACAACAACAGTCGGGAAACATGTTGCTGCCGCCCGGCAACCGTGTTGCCCGATTTGTTGTCCGACAACCCTGTCACACCGCGCTGACGGGGACAACACCACAACAACACGTTGACGGGGAACACTCCGCCATCTTGATTGTTTACCTTCGTTCGTGTGCGGCGCGGAATCGCTGGAAATGTGACTCTACAAATTGCTAGTGCGTGTGAAGGGCCGGGAATTACCACGGTACGACATCAACCAGTGACAGTCATTAGAAAACTTGACACGGGAGTATTTTCCGCCTTTATTTTATCGAAATGTTCTTCATTCACTGACAAAGCAGATAGCCCTAACCGAGGAAAGTGACAGCGCCGATATATTTTCGGTATTTACGCCACCTGTAGCGAAGTGTTTCTGTCCGGTTCTTTCCCACAGTTCCTATGTCTACTGTAAAATTGAGTTAGCACCGGCAGTACCCCAAAGCGTCTTTTGTAGCGTGGTGTTGAGCTGAACCACGGTGGCTGAACTGACAGCGCTTCAAAACTGCGATACTGACAACGATCGGGTCCCTATCATTTCGTCGAAACTCGTTTCGTGGAATTACGTTTCGTGGACAACTTTTCGTGGACACACGTTTCATGGACACACGTTTCGTCGACACTGTGACGTTTCGTCGAAAATCGTTTCGTGGACAGCACGTTTCGTCGACAAACTTTTTTTTTGCGGCTTTGGAAGGATTGTTGAAAACTCAATGTACAAGCGGTTGTAACAGATGACAAAGACGATGCCTAGCGCAGTTGCTCTCCAAGGAGAGCAACTGCGCACCCTGTCGCTCTCATCCGTGTCACATGGAATAAGCAAGAGCGCACAGGACTTCGCGCGCGGCCTATTCGGATATTTGCAAGTTACGATGCCCGTTTATGGAACCGAAAGTTGCTGGAAGAAGAAAAGTGGTGGAGAAAAATATGCGTAGGCGCAAAACAAAACTTCGATCCAATAATGGGTTGCGAAAAAAAATCGTGGACACTGACTTTTTTATATTGGTTATTTTTAAACAAAAATACAGCTTGCCTCCTTTTATTTCTACATTAGAACCCTAATATTTCAATTTAAATTAAACATAAACATTACCCTCAATTATTCAAAAGAAAAAGTGATGCAGTGTTTTACTGGCTACTGCGACTTATACGCGAAAAAGCTGTTTAGTAACACTCGTTTCGCCGTCATTTATCCTTGAGGGCCGTTTAAAAAAGACGTTACATAAGAAGGGGCTGTAAACAATATCAAATAAAGCTAAATAACGAAAGCACGAAAACCAATGACACTCGCATTCCCGCGAGCACGGTGCCCGCGAGTAAACCTAAAAAACGCTACATTGCAAAGCAAAAAAAAAAATAATAATAATAATAATAATAACAACACGAGAATTGGTAGTAGATAAATAAAACATTACCCCAAGTTTAGTCTTATTACACAAAGTAAACCATAGTTGATATCAAATAAGCAACTTAATGCATTATATAGCTCCTCTCGAGCAGCCGCCACATCCAAGGCCTTGTAAGCCGTAGTACTGGTAGTACCACTAGACGAGACCTGTCGGCAGCAGCCGACTGGTCCTCAGGCGCGACATTCAATTGTTTTTATCGATGCTAGCAGACAGATACCAGGGGCGAGTTTGTGACCCACCTCTTTGCATATAAGAGCGGCTTCCAAATATTATGTTTTTTGGTCACACATTGGTTTATGTGCATGCAAAATTTCAGTACAGACATAACATATGCAGAACTATTGTGGTATTTAATATCCAGAAGCTAAATATGCTAAAATCTAAAAATCGTATGCGGTCTGGTAAGTACAGTACGTTGAATACCCGGTGTTTGGAGGAAAAAAGAACCGTGTTTTATTACCGTAAAAGTAAACTACGCGAAACCGAATGCTCAGTCTCCTCCAAACTTTATTGCTAGCGGCTAAGACCAGGTGCCAATTAGCTTAACAACCGATTTTATGCCATTTTCAACGATAAAATGCTGTGTACACGCGAACAGGCCTCGCTTTTTCTTTCAATTTTTTTTTCTTTCTTTTTTCAAAGATTTTAAGTTTTTTGACGTGTGGACTATCTATGCTATGTTCAGCTGGCTCTTGAGGATTCTACCAAAAGACGCGACGCGCGGAAAGATACACTTGCTCTGGAAAAACTCTGCCACTTCGTGAAAACAGCCGAAGTGCCGGCGGCCAGCCAGCGAAGGGGGAGGAAGTGGCCGAGTGGGCTAACGTGTCTCAGCTCGGAGCGTGGAGCGAAAGCTTGCGCTGGGAACCTCGTGGGTTCGATCCCCGCCGCCCCCGCCCGTTTCGATCTGGATGAGTTTCGTACCGGCACGCGCTCATGTGATCACTACTGCGTGATGCACGTTAAAAACCCCAGGTTAGCGGTTGTACTGCACTGGCTAAATTTCTCATCTACAGCTAAGAGAACGATTGCCCGTTGAGGCGCATCTCCGTCAAGGCTGTATAAACATACAGAGCAAAACCAATCCAGCCAGCGAAGGGTTGCAACTTGCATTCGATGACGTACAGACACCTCGATCACGTATGCTGCCGAAAGCGTAGCAGTGGTCGAGAACAAAACTTTCCGTCTTTGGCAACGCTTCCCCAAAGGTTTGGGCAAACACACGAGCGAAACCATAGAAATCGTAAGTTCCGACATCGGTGCGATCAATAACACCCTCCCCTCCCCCCCCCCGAAAAAAAAAGGAGGAAAAAAATTGAGATGGTTTAAGTCGGTGAGGCAAGATGGCTGCGCACTGGTTCGCCCTACTTGGCCCAGTCGGCCATCTTTCATCCATTCATCCATCCATCCAGCACAAGGCCGCTCGCCGCGCAGGCGCAGAGGCCGCGAGGAGGTGCAGCTGGCGGAGCTGGCAGAGCGAGCTGTCGACGAAACGTCGCAACGTCTGTCGACGAAACGAGCGGGCGCTCGTTTCCACGAAACGATCTGTCGATGAAACATCGCACTGTCGACGAAACGATTTGTCCATGAAACGTCGTTCGACGAACTGATTGCCACCGGACACGATCGGCCTTCAACAACAATCGGTGGAATAAATATTTTTCAACGCTGTCTACTTGCCTACCGCCTGCTATGTGATCACTTCATTCCCCCAAAACGTCCTGGGTATTTTGAAAACAAATCAGGTGTCTGGTTTTAATGGTTGAAAACAAATCAGGGTCTGGTTTTAATGCTTCGATTTTTTAATCTTTGGTTTTCTGGGTTATTTTTATTATACTTCATCAGCGGGTGAGTAGGCATGCCATTTTATTTTACTATCAGTAATGTGAGCTGGTCTCTCGGTAGTTCTAATTTCAAAACCAGTCTGAACGTTCACGACCGTAGCTGTGACCATTTCGAAAATCACTTTCCGTTAAAGGCCCTGTCACACTGAGGCAACAGTTGGACAAACTCTACCCGGCAACACGGGGAAGTCGTGTTGCCGGCGACCCTGTCACATCGAGGCAACAACAACAGTCGGGCAACATGTTGCTGCCGCCCGGCAACAGTGTTGCCCGATTTGTTGTCCGACAACGCCGACAACCCTGTCACACCGAAAAACGAAGCTGGACGGATGCGACATCGCGACGGATCTGCTGCGTAGCTAAGTAGTCTTTGATTTTCATTTTTATTCTCTGCAGTCTGTTATTCAGCTGTGTATGGGGTAGTAGCGCAGGGAGCGGGATATTGCTTAGTTGGGGTAGTTTAGCTAGATGTAGCGGTAGCGACAAAGAAGTTGGCTTAGCGGGGCCACGTGGTGCTAACGCGGTGCAGTTTGAATTTTTGGCGGGACACGTCGCTGGAGGGCGACGAATAGGTTTAGTTTTTGCCGTCATTTAGTCTACGCGTGTGGTCACGTAGCCGGGAAAGTTCCCGCGGACGTGGGAGACGCAGAGGCATGACGAACGAGGAAAGAAAGAAAGGAAGTGGGAATGATGACCCGGAAGTGCCGAACGTCGAGTGTGGAGGCTGCGGTAGATGGTGTTTCCTCGAGGAGACCCCTTTCAGCTCGATCGAGGAGGCTACGGATAGGGAATACCTCTGCAGGATCTGTGTGAAAATCGAGGGGGTGACTGAGGCGCTGCAGGAGATGAGGCAAGAGCTGAACGCCGAACGGGAAGAGAGAGAGAAGCTAGAAAGAGAGGCGAGAGAGACCGTAGCTCTAAACACGCGGCTAGAGGAGATGGCGGAGGCCATGAGGAAAGCAGTGGAGAAAAGGGAGGCAGAGGAAACCGGGGAGGGAGGGAGGGTAGCCGAAGCCGAAGTGAAGCTGGAAGAGATGCAGAAGGAACTGGAAATAGAGCGGGAGGAACGTGGGAAGCTTGAAGTACAGCTTAGAGAGCTCGTAGTCCTGAAGGCGAGGCTAGAGGAAATGGAGGGGAGATGGAGAAGAGAGGCAGAACAAAGAGAGGTGGCACAGACCGAGTTCGAGGAACTGAAAAGGAAAGTGGAGGGTAAGGAACAGGGGACAACTGGGACGAACCCCGCAGTGGAAGAGAACAAGGGCACAGAGCCCCCGTTCCCGCACCCAGATCAGGGTTGCGTGTGCAAGTCACTGTGTCCGCACCCAAAGGTGTGGGAAATCAGGAGCCAGAAGAGCCGGCAGTAGGAGAGCAGCAGCATGGAAGGGTAGGGACTCGGAGAGTACTAGTTATTGGGAGCTCTAATGTCTCCAGGTGCGCCACAGGGGTAGCGAGCAGGGTGAGTGGAGACGATAGGGTGAAGGTGTTAGCCCACCCTGGAAAGTGCATGAGCGAGGTGATGGAGAGTGCAAAGGACATAGTGTGGGAGAATGAGCAGGGGAAAACTTAGTGATCGTTCACGCTGGACTGAACGACGTCCTCAATGGGAGGGGCCACAACTTGGGAAGGCAGATAGAGGCTGGGGTGAGGAAGCTGAGGGCTGTCTCCGAGGGGGTGCACATCTTAATGTGCACGATCCCGGAGGTGGAGAAACAGTCGGTAACAACCGAGAAAAATGTTGTAGCGGCCAACCGGACCATCAGGCAACAGGGAGAAAAGCTGGGCTATGAGGTGCTGGAGGTGAACAAGGGAGTGTACCAAAGAGGGCCATCACCTCCATTCGAAAAAGATGGGATACACTATGGACAGCACAGGGGGTGGCGTATCGGGGCTAAGATGGGAGACAGGGCAAGGGTTTTTTTGGACCCACCGAGGGCCCGAAAGTAGATGAGAACTCGGGCAAAACTTGGGTGAGGGGGTGGGAGGGGAGGGCAGGAGGAGGCCTCGTAGGAAAAGGAAGAGGAGACAGCTAAATATAAGCTTTATCAACATGCAGGGGGTAGAAACAGGCTAAAATGGGAAGAGGTCGGGGAACAATTAGGGACAGAAAATTTTGCAGTCTATGGTGTAGCAGAAACACATCTTAGGGATGAGGAGGAACCGCCCCACATACCAGATTATTCTTGGGTGGGTTGCAACCGGAGGGCAGGGGAAAGGAAAGGCGGAGGCCTAGGAGCATTAGTAAAAGGACAGGACTGGGAAAGGGAGCGAGAAGGCTGCAGGGAACATTTATGGCTGAAGGGTAGGATAACAGGTCTGAACACTCTTCTGGGGTTTGCGTACCTAAAGACAGGAAACAACTCAAGGGAGGAAAATTCAGAACACTTTGCATGTATCTCGAAGGACATTAGAGAAATTGGCCTTAATCAGGAAATAATTATCATAGGAGACATGAATGCCCACATAGAAGAGTTTGACGGATTCACAGATACAACCGGAAAAATGCTAGAAGATTTCTGTGATGCCCTGGACCTAGTGTTAGTTAATGCACAAGTAAAATGCGAAGGCAAAATAACGTGGGAACGAAACAACTCACACTCAACAATAGACTACTGCCTCATGTCCCACAAACTGTATGACAGGCTAGGAAGTATGGAAATAGATGAGGAAGGTACAAAAAGCTTAGGGAGTGACCACAAAAGAATTAAGATTAAATTTGGCACATCTGAATCTGAACAACAAGCCCAGGAACAAGTGGGTAAGCCGAAACTAAGTGAAGCTCAAATTCAAAAAGTATCTAAAAGCATTGAGGACATAGTATCGAAGCAACCAGCAAAAGAGTGGACGTATGAGGATTTAATAGGAATTTTTAAGAGAGAATTAGAGAAGCATCGAATTAAACAAAGAGGAAAGCAAAAACGAAGACACAAACCAAAAAGCTGGTGGGATAAGGAGGTCAAAGCAGCCATATTGCGGCGCCAAGAGGCATCTAGGGAGCATAGGTGGGCAAAGAAAAGGGGAGCTCTGCCAGCTGAGGTAACATCCAAATGGGAGAGCTTCCAAGAGCGGAAAAGGGAGGCATCAGCTTTAATACAGGCCAAAATTGGGAGTGCAGGAGTGCAGTGGATGATGGAAATAAATAAAAAAGATAAAAATGCGGCAAAAAGTTTTGGGAGCACATTAAAGCGCAGGGAAGAAAGGCAGAGGATTTCCAACACTGGCTGACCACACAGGAGGGGAGAAGGGTAGAGGGGGAAGAGGCACGGGAATATATTAGACAGACAATCGAAGAGGCTTTCTCCCAGCTTGAGCAGAGGGGGACGGTGGATAGCAGTGACAGCATCAGTGAAGAGGAGGAGCAGAATTGTATAACAATGGAGACGACCACAAGAGAATGGGATAAGGCAGAAAGTAAGGTTCCAGCAGGTACAGCGACAGGCCCCGACGACATACCCATGGAACTCATAAAGACACTAGGAAAAACAAGCAAATTGAAGTTACGACAGGTGATTAATCAAGCGATTATGGAAGGAGAGGTACCCAAGGATTGGAAACTAAGTAGAATGAGACTAATATATAAAGGCAAAGGAAACAAAGACAGCATTAAGTCATATCGCCCGATAACGGTAACCTCAGTTCTATACAGATTAGCTATGCAGATTGTAAAGCAGAAAATGGAGGAATGGGCAGAAGATACGCAAATACTGGGTGAGCTTCAAAATGGATTCCGAAGAGATAGAAGACTGGAAGATAACTTATTCGTCACCACTCAATGTATAGAAATAGCAATGAAGAACCAAACACCTTTGTGGTTAGCTTATTTGGATATCAAGGGAGCATACGATAATGTGAGCCAGGAAAAACTTTGGGGCCGGCTGAAAGAGTATAATTTGGATGCAAATTTAGTTAGGTTTCTTCAGAAGGTTTACGCAGACAATAAGGTGGTTATAACATGGGAAGCAGAAATTACACAACCTGCAGCAATAAAAAAAGGGCTCAGGCAGGGTTGTCCACTGTCACCCCTGCTCTTCATGATATATCTCAGTGAAATGGAAAAGAAATTAGAGCAGAGCAACATAGGTTTTGATGTGAGTTATATGGAAGGAGGGAGAAAGGTAAGACAGGTAATACCAGGACTGATGTATGCGGACGACATAGTACTTATGGCAGATAACCAGGATACGTTACAGGAACTAGCTGGCATATGTGGAGAGGAAGGGGACATCTTGGGCATGAGCTTTAGTAGCGACAAGTCAGGAGTAATGGTGTTTAATGACGAAAAGAGGGAACCCCTGAGGATACAAGATATTTTAATAGACCATGTAGGAAAATACAAATATCTGGGAGTCTGGTTCAATGAGGGAAAGAAATATCTAGAGGAACATGAGGAGAATATAATTAGAAAAGGGAAAAGAAATTCATCCATTATGAAGCTCAAGGCACTATGGCAATATAATAGATATGAAGTGGTCAGGGGTATATGGAAAGGAGTGATGGTACCTGGACTGTCTTTTGGCAATGGGGTGCTCTGCATGAAATCAGAGGTTCAATCGGGTTTAGAAATTCGACAAAGAAGCGTAGGCAGATTGGCACTGGGAGCACATGGAAAAACACCAAATGAGGGAGTACAGGGGGACATGGGATGGTCGTCTTTTGAGAGCAGGGAAGCAATCAGCAAGTTGAAATTTGAACAAAGGTTGACCGAAATGGATGATACCAGGTGGGCACGTAAGGTGTACAAGTATTTATACATGAAAAGCATAAACACAAAATGGACAAACCGAACCCGAAAACTTGCATTTAAATACCTACCCACTAATGATGGGGCTGAGCAGACTACCTCAGTGAAAAAGGGAGTGAGGGAGGCAGAGAGGAAAATGTGGGAGGGAAGAATGCAGGAGAAACCGGCTCTAACCGTGTACAGGTCACAAAAACGAGACATAAGAAAGGAAAATGTGTTCGACAACTCGCTGGGAAGTTCGTTACTGTTCGAGGCAAGAACGGGAGTATTAAGGACGAGGACGTATAGGGCTAAATTTCAGGAGATAGACACATTGTGTGCTGCATGCCATGATGAGAATGAGACACTAGAGCACTTGGTTTTAAAGTGCACGAGGCTTCGTCCTGCCCTCCCTGAGGGGGTAACGGATTTGGCCGGGGCCCTGGGCTTTGCTGACGACGATGGAGGGACGGAGGAGAAGAGGATCACAATAACTAAGAGGCGGTTAGAAGTTTGGTGGAAATTATCTAGGGAAAATTGAATGATGAACAACTAACTAGCACAGCTGGGGACAGGCGGGACAGAGGAAAATTGGGACTCCCTCCCGCGTGGCTCCGGCCCAAAGTCTCAACCCTGTCTTCCAGTGGGTCGGGTGCAGGGGTAACGCCAACAAGGTTTGACCAGAGGAAAATTGGCGACTCCCTCGCCGGGGGGAAGAGGCGGGGGTGATGTTTTTTGTTTTTTTGCCCGATCCCCCAAAGGTCAGCCTGGTGATATCCCGCACTACCTGGTGATAGTTAGGGGGAGAAAATTGGCTTAGAAGGGCGGGAGGAATCAAATGTTTGTCTATCTTAGACTTAGGCTAGGTGGCGCAAGCTACCGCCCGCTACAAAGGGTATAGCCAGTAACATCCATCCATCCAACATCCATCCATCCATCCGGCGAGGACAACACGCGGAATACTCCGCCATCTTGATTGTTTACCTTCTTTCGTGTCCGGCGCGGCGTCAGCTGGAAATGTGACTCTGCAAAGTGCTAGTGCGTTCGAAGGGCCGGAAATGACTACGATACGACATCATCCAGTGACTGTGATTAGAAAACTTGACACGGGGAGTATTTTCCGCTCTTTATTTTATCGCAATGTGCTTCATTCGCTGACGAAGCAGATAGCCCTAACCGAGGAAAGTGACATCGCTGATATATGTTCGGGATTTACGCCACCGTATGAAGTGTTTCTGCCCGGTTCTTTCTTTCGTGCAATTCCTATTTCTGCTGTAAAATTGAGTTAACACCGGCGAGTACCCCAAAGCGTCTTTTGTAGCGTGGTGTTGAGCTGAACTGACAGCGTTTCAAAACTGCGACACTGACACGATCGGCCTTGATAACACTCGGTGGAATAAATATTTTTCAACACTGTTCATTTGCCTACCGCCTGCTATGTCATCGCTTCATTTGCCAAAACGTCCTGGGTATTTTTAAAACAAATCAGGTGCCTGGTAGCGGCTGGTTCCAAGTTCCAAGCATCAACAATCATGATCAGAGTGGTCGTTTTAATGCTTCGATATTTTATTCTTTGGTTTTCTGGATTATTTTTATTATACTTTATCAGCGGGTGAGTAGGCATGCTATTTTATTTAATTATCAGTAATGTCAGCTGGTCTCTCGGCAGTTTCAATTTCAAAACCAGTGAACGTTCACGACCGTAGCTGTGAGCATTTCGAAAATTGCTTTCCGTAAGCAAAAACATTAATAAAAAAATGTTAGCTGCACGCCAGCCCTAATTATTGTTAAATAACGTTTTCCAAGCCTTTATTTGAGTAAGACGTTATTGATAGGGGACTAACTCTACCATCGAAGCTATCTATGTTGTCGTGTTGCCGGCCTGAAATTCGCTCAGCCAGCGATCAGGGCAACACACGTTGTCCAACACGAGTTGCTGCTGTTTTTGTTGCCGAAAGCTGTCATACCGAGGCAACATTTTAGTTGTCGTTCGTGTTGTCGTGCTGTTGCCGCGATGTGACAGGTTTGTCGGACAACACGGGGAGCGAGCAACAAGTTGCCCGACTGTTGGACGACGTGTTGTGTTGCTGTTGCCGTCGTGTTGCCTCAGTGTGACAGGGCCTTAAGTATCGTCCTCCCGTGTCGGTGTCAAGCGGTTATGCGAGCTTCATACAGTCAAATTTATTGATGACAATAAAAAATATTTTATTATTGCATGAAGACATGACAACATAAATAAAGGGCCGATCACCCTAAAGATATACATCACTAAGTAAATGCACCCCAAAAGTTTATAAAATACGCTCTGCAAATCTCTTCCAGCGTTTTTATTCTTGATAGGCACGTCTATAAGTGATTTGAGAGAACCTAAATAAAATTTTTAAAGCTGATTTAGATAACATATCTGTTCCTGACGCATATTTAACTTCTCAAACATATAGAAGCTTGTTATTGCCTCTTTTATGCGATGAACAACAATTTTATGTGTCTGTGGGCTGTACGAAAACAAAGTACACAGAGGCGCGTGGCGGAACTATGATGATTGCGCACGTAGACCGTCATAAAGTAGAACAATTAAGTAGCTGCAATGTCGAGTAGAAATTGAAATACTACTTTGTTCTATTAAAGAAATAGCAAGGGTGATGTTCATTTGCAAATTGAAATGGCCGGCATCTTGACAAGAACAAGCCTAAAACGCCAAGCTATGTCGAAAATGTTCACTTCGGTACGCGCTATTTTACGGCCAGATCCGATCTGAGAACGAAGGTCATCACTTTCTGCATGATTATTTGCCTGCATCACGGTGCTAAGTGTAAACAATGATGTGTCAGGAAAACAAGCGTTGTGATTGCCGCTCAGTCTTTCTGTAAAGGCTGAGCGAGTGAAAGGGTTTGTGCTAAACCTTTCCTGACATTTTGAAAATATTATTGCTTTTAGTTTTAGCTGCTTCGTCATCATATATATTGTGAAACATTTTTGTAAACTAGATTTCAGGATATATATGGCGAGGGCGTGCCCAATTCATGGTTTTAAGCACTGCAATTAAAGGGGCGATGCAGCAATTTTTGTACTTTGCGCAAATACCGCTTAAAACGAATCCCTGACGTTAATGACCTATAAAACACGCGTTCGTTTTTCACCCCAAGCAATAGAAGACCCAGAAAAAAAATCAAAGAAAAACGAGCAGCGTTCACCCACTCAACTCGCAGCCAGAACAAGCGGCCACGTGATCTGGAGCCGATTATATGCCGCCAATGATGATCATTGCCATGCGCTGGGGTTGGCAAAGCACAGGACACGCGCTGAGTTCCCGACATTGTTATGGCTCGGCTATCGTCGCCGTTGCAGCGATTGGACACGGGCCACTACCCGAATGCTTCTCGAGCTAGTAATTATCACGAGCCCAAATCGAGTGCGCACGCAATGCTCGGGTCCAATCTATGAACCGCATTCAAATATCGTCACCGGAGGATACTGCGATACCCACGTTACGTCATCAAATTTTGCAAAGGAGAGATTGAATGAAAATGATCGCTTTTGTCCTCGAAATTACACCGCAACAACGGAGATTCTTGGCCAGTGGCGTTGCGTGTGAGTATCCTTGAGTCCCACTAGTGCCAGTAAGCTCGTGTAAAGTGAAAAACATTCCAATTGAATATCGTTGCACAGCTCCTTTAAGTCCTAAGTTCAAGAGCACAACAGGATTCGATTTTTCATACTGCGACCCAAAGTTGTACCAATCACGGGTATTTTAGGCAACCTACCAGACTGATAACCTTTCGATTCAGGTAAAATATACCCGACTGAGGTAAAAACAGACGTTGAGTCATATAAGTTAATCTAGCTTTTATTTTACTGTTTTATCGAAATTAAATCACTAAATTTGTTATTGGTGCCTGAAAATGAAAGTAGTTTATACGAATAATAGAAAGCGTACATTGCTACTCTCGTTTCACTGTTAAAATAATGCCTACTGCCCCCCCCCCCCAAAAAAAAAAACACAAAAAAAAACTCGGAAAATATTTTCTTAGTTTAGCGGTTCAAACCGGTTCGTAACCGTTATTTTTCTTCCCTGGAACTGAACCGGAACTGAACCGAAAGCCGTGAACCCGTACCGGAACCGAACCGATAAAATTCGGTTCCACACTCTGGTGGTTACACCCAGAACCGCGTGGTATCAGATCGAATTCGCGCGGATCTGAACTGTCCACAAGTTTAGAACTGCGCGGCTCCGAACTGGAACCGCTCCGATCTGACATTTTTGTACGGCAGGCGTAAATGTTACAGCAACGTTCGAATAGAACAGACAACGTTTTAGGTATGTTCTCAATGTTAGCGTTATGTTCAAATGAAACATATAAGGATATTGTTGTGTACAAAATGTTATAACGACATTCAATACATAACTGTAAAGCAATGTATGAGCGCTAATATTAAAGTAACATTTAGTAACATTATGCTCCTAACATTATTTTGAAGTTTACAATGAAACATTATAGTAACAGCCCTTACAAAATATTTTAGTCTGTCAATCAAGATTTTGGATATGAACTCAGACTCAAAATTACCGCAGCCTGGTGGTAAAACGCCAGGATATACTCATGTTAATGATATACCATGTCTCTGGGACAGGGTATAAACTCCAGGACCTGGCTGGTAAGTGGAAATTCCCAGATCGGCTAGTGGTACAATCAAAAGGACACAAGCCTGAAATCAGGAGCTATATATCTTTTTATTGTCTACAATTCTCCCAAGTGCTCCGGCCCGCAGTCGAGGGAATTGTAGGAACGGTCCCTAGTGATCGCTAGTTTCGACCAATTGCATGGTTACACAGTTTCGAGTGTAATTCGTAGTCACCCTGAACAAGCGTCCCATAGGGCTGAAGTGACCTGTCGTATCACTTTTAAACTTTCTCGTCAACGGCAGCGTACGATGATACTAATTGCGTTCTGTCCAACCTTCAACCAGGCTGAGGCGCCGAAATTCTCGTGACAATATTAATGGTTCTCGTGATTGTTGCTTTAGCAGGAATTGCCGAAAAGCCGAGAAATCACTACAACCAAAACCGGGGATTTAGCTCGGATTCAGCGGAGCTAGTTTATAGCATTTTTAGCGTTTTCTAACTTAATATCAGCGTCTTTGAAGCTGTACGAGAATGATGATAATGTAAGAGATATGTCTGCAGCTCACCTCAGGTTGAAGGTTGAACCAGAATGCACTGTACTGACATTGGCGAAAAATGTTTAAAGTGATATGACAGGTACTTAGGGTTCAATACGACACTTGTTCAGGGTGACTCCGAACCACACTCAAAACTGTTGTAACCATAGAATTGGTCGAGGAATTTCCGATCGCTAGGCAGCTGAAGAAACAGCGTCCCCATGATTCCTCGAGTACGGGCCGAGGTGCTTGGGGATTTAGCAAATTGTCTATTCCGGCGTAATGTTAACACTTCAGAATAATTATTTCTACATTGAAATCCTCGTGAAAATTAGCACAATAATCTCAAACTTAAGCTTGCCCAAAGCTGAAGTTTGAGATTATTTGTGCTAATATTTACTTGCGAACAATGAGTCATTCACATTTTGCTAACAAAGTAAATTTTAACTTTTTTAAAACTTTTTAATATATTGAAAGCCGGCCGCCAGATAAAGCTGTATATACGCCAGATAAGGCGGTATACGCCAAGATAAGTCAGAGATATGTCATATCAGGCGTAACTACGCCAGATCAGTCTGTATATACACCAGATAAGTCTGTATATCATACGCCAGATAAGTCTGTATATACGCCAGATAAGTCTGTATATACGCCAGATCAGTCTGTATATACGCACAAAGATAAGTCTGTATAGGCCGTATATAATCATATAATGTTTGATATGGCCAGTTATGGCCCAGATATAAGATTTCCATACGGGAGTGAATGAAGAACCGTGAAATAATGTTGCAGGAAGTAACGTTGAAATAACATTTTAACATATATTTCCAATGTTATTTTAAAGTTTACAAGGAAACATAACATTCAATGCAAAATAGTAAATAAATGTTACAAATAGCAACACTGAAATAATGTGTTGGTTTGATCCCATATCTGTTTTTCAAACTTCAAATAATTGTTGCAAATACTAACATTGAAGAAATTATTTGGCAATATTGTGTTTTTAACATTATTTTCAAGTTTACAATGAAACACCACGTACAGTAACAACTGATTTATTGGTATAACGTTTTAAAAAGAGCTTAACATTTTTGCAAATCTTGTAAGAAAATGTAGTACACTATTTCAGTTTCAGATTTCATTGAAATGTAGCGTGAAAGTAAAAAAAGAATGGCAAGGAAAATGAAAATATATGCTACGCTACTTTTTTGCATTTCATGTATTTTGCCCTATAAAGATGAAAGCGTTTCAATTAAGCTTTTATGTCGCAGCTGCAAACACAAAACAACAAAACAAAAAAACCGGAAAATCTTGAAAACCTTAATGTAAAATGCGATTCATAGAAAGACAACCATAAATAGTATGTGCTTGTTTCACTTGTTTTTTGTTTCACATGAATATATTCACTTCCCTTTACCAGGAAGGTCTGAGGGGAGAGGTGGTGATTATGTCGACTATGGAGCTTGTGTGATAAGTAAAGCGATGATGTGTATCATTACAGCCTTTTCGTCCCTTCTTCATAAACGGTCAGTCTCTCGGCTTGCCAGCTTGATCCTGCTAAGGTGTTCACTATGTTTCCTTGGCCCTCTTGAAGTGACCTGCATCAAGCTACGATTTACTACAGAGGTGCCCGAAGGGTGGTGGATTAATTATCTGAAAGTATAAAAACATGGCGCCTCCTTAAATTAGAAAAAAATATTTTTTTTGATATGTTTTTTTTTTAAATGATCAAAATGATTCTGGGCATATCTGGTGTTTATTACGACTAAATAACGTGTGGAATGGGAAGGCAATAAAATTGGTAAACATTATATTCGTTTCATTCGGCCAGAATAAACGTCTGTGTCCCAAAACAATAAAGTTTTTTTTCTTTTCCCTTATTTGAGTTAGATATATGTATGATATATTTACTGCACTTTGTATGTAGGGAATGTACATAGGTGTGCTGGTGCTGTGGGAAGGCAGGCATCCATGCAACTATGTGTCCGATGTTCCTTCGTTGTTGGCATGTGAACTGAGATGGTACAATCAGGGCAACTCCGCACTTTCTCGACGAGACCCTGCATTGTGAATCGTAAAAACTTGAAAAATAAATGTGATGACTTCCAACAGCTGCTCTTGATGACTAGTCCCCAGGTGGTGATAGGCACAGAGTCGTGGTTAGACGATTCAGTACGTGACGCGGAAGTATTCCCCGACTGTTTTGAGTGTTACTAAGACGTGATCGAGGTTCCCGTGGTGGCGGGGTGTTTGTTTGCGTTGATAAGGCCTTTTCTTCTACAGAGATGTGGGGTAAACACACAAAATGGTCGAAACTGTGTTTTGTCAAGTAAGACTGACCAGTCGGAAATGCTTAGTCGTTGGTTCTTCTTATCGGCCACCATGTTCAACGCCTAATACCATCAGCTGTCTTTCAAATGCTATTGAAACGATCTCGTGCGATCATATTATTTTTGGCGGCGATTTCAACTTGCCAGCCATTGGATGGAATAATGCGAACTTCAGGGAGGACAGTTGGTGGTGAACCCTATACGGAGTTTGTTTTAGCTAATGGGACGCTTTTTCACTAGAGGTATATGTTACTGAACCGACACGAAATGATGATACGGGCCATATCTTGGATCTTTTGCTTTGTAACACTTCTGGGATTGTCAAAAATACGCATACCGTTCCGGGTATTGGTGACCATAGAGCTATCGTGTCTCAAGTCAACTCAAGTTGTTCGAATAAAAGCAAATCATGTGAAAGAAGCGTGCTTTTCTATGACCGAGCTCATTATTCAAAAATGGGCTCGGCGCTGGAATCTTACCTTCCGGTTTTTGAAACTTTGTCCGAGTCTTTAAATGTCGATGAGTTGTGGATCAAACTAAAACAAAAAAAAAAAAGAAGATATTTAGCTTGCGGGACGAGTGTATCCCGTCGCGCATGCTAACACCAAAACAAGCGCGTGACAAGCCGTGGTTTACGCGAGAATTGCGTGTATTACTCAGCAAGAAAAGAAGAGCTTGCGTCAAAAATACCGTAAAACCCGGCTTTCGAGTGACCTTGCTAAACGGAAAGAATTAGCAGGAGTAGTCCGGGACAGGTTGGAACAGGCTAAAGCGGCGTTTTTTCTTAAATTAGAATAGAAGTTTAGGCGTTCCTCAAATGAATTTTGGAAATATGTCCGAACAAACGGCAAACGTAACTCTTCCATCCCGACCCTCAAACATAACGATACTCTCGTTGACAGTGATAACAAAAAAGCCGATCATTTTAATTTATATTTTTTGTCGGTTTTTACACTTTCGCAGACGAGGGCTGTAGATTTTAACGCTCCAGCGGCAACCAACGTTATGCCTGAAGTTGAATTTGCTGTTTCTGGAATTCTTAATCAATAATTGACTCGTCAGGAGGATATTCCTGGGTGTATTCTGAAATCTTGTTCAAGTTCTTTGTAGCTATATTTCGTCGTACTGTTCCGAAAACTCGCTGTGTGAATCTTCGCTTCCTTTAGACTGGAAGCTTGCACGAGTAATGCCAGTGCATAAAAGTGGTCCTAGAGCCAGTGTCGAAAACTACCGACCGATA
Organism: Ixodes ricinus; assembly: GCA_037355805.1. Classification (NCBI taxonomy): domain Eukaryota; kingdom Metazoa; phylum Arthropoda; class Arachnida; order Ixodida; family Ixodidae; genus Ixodes; species Ixodes ricinus. Next base: position 77,805 of record JAZHYW010021385.1, read on the forward strand.
TTTTTAACAAGTATTTCATGCAAGGTAATGTAACATATTCTATATAGTAACATCTTGACTCGTCTTAGCGCATCTAACCTTTTTTTTTTTTTTGCATCCCTCACTACACAGATTCCGGCAGGGATATTCTTGTAGTACGCAATTAGTTGAATTTTTTCATGACCTTTCTTGGGCAATCGACAAGCAACGGAGTATTGATTGTATATTTCTCGATTTCAGTAAGGCTTTTGACGTCGTTCCGCATGATCTTTTAATTTCTAAACTACAGGTTTATAAACTTGATGACAAAGTTTGTAACTGGATTCGTGAGTATTAGTCGCTCAGAAAACAGTATGGGGTTTTAAATGGTTAATCCCAAATGGCCGACGTCTCTTCATGTGTGCTGCAGGGCTCGGTTCTAGGACCGCTTTTATTTCTTATTTAGATAAATGATATTGCTGTTGGTGTTTGTTCTACCATTCGGAATGTTTGCGGATGATTGTGTTGTCTATAGAGAGATTAATAATGCGCATGATAGTGGGATTTTGCAAAAGGACCTGGACAGCATTGAGTCATGGTGCCAGTCATGGCAAATGCCTTTGAACATAAAAAAAGTGGTTTATGTCACCTTTACAAGGAAGGTTTTACCGCCAGCATTTCGTTATTCGCTAAATGGAAAAGTCCTATAAACCCTAAATGAATTTAAATATATCGGTGTATACTTTACATCCGATCTGCGTTGGAATACGCATGTTGACTATATTTCCTTGAAGGCCTCACGGATGCTAGGTTTTCTGCGTCGAAATTTCAGTACTGTACCTCAGTCGCTCAGAGACACATTCTACTTTTCACACGCTTGTTCTATTCTGGAATATGCTTGCGTTGTCTGAGGCCCTTTACAGCCTTTTCTATACAAAAACTCGAAAATATACAAAATTTGGCTTTGAGGTTTGTTTTAAATAATTACGAATGGCGACTAAGTATGACTGAGTGGAAACAGAAGCTTAAGTGACAATTTTTAAAAAGATCGCAGAAAACTCCTCCGTCTTAAAATTTTTTGCACGATATTTATTACGGCAATACCGGTAAAGAAAAAAATAAATATATATGAAAGCACCTTTTTACTTATCCGGTAGGAACGACCATGTTTTAACAATGAGAGAAATTCCTTTTAAGGGTGACGTACTGCGACACTCCTTTTTTGTAGACCGCGCGTCATTGGAACTCCCTTTTCATCGCGTGCTGTCTCAATTGCTTCCAATGACGCCTTTTACACGCACTGAATGTGTGAGTTTTTTTTTGTGTGTCTGGATATTGTTTGTCACCCCCCCCCCCCCCCCCCTAATCCCCCCTAATGCCTGATGGCGAAGTGGGTACCTGAACAAAGAAATGAAAAGATATAGAACAAAAGAGACATGATAATCAACGTTTCTAGATGCCAGTTATCTTTGTTTGCGTTCGTGGTATCTGTGCTCGCGCCGCCATGGTGACGGATATCGTGCCTGCAGAAGTGCAGGTCTCAGACTTGGCGATCGTACACTCGGAACCAGTGCTCCCGACTGTCGGCGCAGGCGGCGCAGGTACGAAAAATTTTCAATCCTAGGGGCTTCGCCAAAATGGGGAGAGAGAAAGTGGAGGAGGAGAGAAGGGGGAGAAATGTTTGTCCAAGCGTGCAAGCCAAAGTGACCTTTTTAAAAATAAGTGTGCTGATCATGCGTGTATGAGGGGATAGAAAAAACAAAACAGTTTATTGGTGTTGTGCTTTATTTGTTGTATTTTCACTTTCTGAGCGGAGAAGAGTATGTAATTCTACTTGCTTGAGACAAAGTGAGCAGACATCTTGCCCCGGACGGTGTGGGAGAAAACATGCCAAGGCTAGCACACGAGCCGAATAAGGTGCAGAGAGTGCATTCTCTGTGTGGCCTTTACGCTCTTGGCAATGCCTTTCAGGAACTGCAGGCCGTGTTCGTCTTTCCATTCTGGCATGCGCTTGTTGTGCCTTTCACCACTTTGGGGTGAAACCCCTGCAGCCTCGTGCATCCTTTTGTTTTATACTGAGTCCCGAGGGTTTCTGCAGTCTTGCACTGTGCTCTGCTATCTTCACTGTCGGGGAGGTCTTTCAGTTGCTGCACGACCGGAGCGAGCTTCCTACATTGGATGGCACTTCGGTGTCGCGTGAGCTTCGATTGGACGTGCCCAGCTAGAACCCGACAGGTGGCAACTAGTAGCGCGTGCAAAAACCCACGCAGCAGGAAAAAAAAAGCCGCGTGTTTTTAGTTTTGTTATCCAGCAGAGCTGCGGCCAAGGGTTTTGGCTGATCGGGATTTTAGGTGAAAATTAACGTCCAACCACTGAAAAACAGTACCTCAAGATATGAATGCTACAATTGTCATAGCTGTGAACTGTCAGCTCTCGGTTGGCTGATCAACTCTTTTCAAAAGTCCATCGAGCAACATTGGCGGTCGCCAATGCTTGGACAGGAAGCGCGTGATGTGATCCGAGTCCTCGCCGATCGCTGACGCAGGGCTCGTGTCCAATACATGCTTCGAGAATCTGATGAAGCAATTCCGAACAGGCATTGGCGCGCACTTCTGAAAAGTGTATATTGCCAGCAGCAAAGTGTATTTGCATCTGTTCCTGGGATATTTCTTCTTTGCCAGTCAAATGTGAGAGAGCAGGCTGTGACCAGCTCTGCCCTCTGTTGTACGAAATGTCATACGCAATGTCATATGCAATGACCTACTGCATCGCACTGGAAAGGGCTTTTGTACCGAATAGATCAAAGCGGGCATACGGGGTAGAACCACGATGTGAAGTAATATGGTTGCAGACACCGCGCATGTCGCAGCTGCCAGATCACGAATCAAGTCCTCTCCTTGCCTTGGTTGCAAGTGAAGTGGTGCGCCAGATGACTCTTTGATAAGCCGCTAGTGGTAGGCTGTCGCGGGCCCGGTTTCCCATGCTTCTTTTTTGGGAAGCCTTTTTTAAAGTCGGTTTCTGAGTGTGCCGCGTCACATGGGACTGGGCACTTGCGCTGCGCAGGCTGCTTAAACACGGCTTTGTCGTTGACTCAAGCTTTGTGCCTCAGTGCCGGCAAGAAAAGTTTTATCAACACGTTACGGTGGAGAGATCCCCGGTGCGGTGTTCGGGCCATCGTCAGTCAAGATCAGAGCAAACGCACCGAGTGGAAAGTGCGCATGCCTGGGTGCTATGGCAACCAGACAATTCTTTTCTGTTTGTTAATTTTTCTCTTTGTTGCGCCCTCTGGCTTGGGGAGTCAGCCTGGGCTACTCGGGCGCACGCCAATAGGACATACTTTATCTGATTAATCACGTTGCAGCGTTTACTGTGTGTCGTCCTCACCTAAAGGGTGTCTTACATAGCAGGTAGAATGTAGGAAGTTTTTGTTTTATCCCCACCCACGCTCATTTCGATTTCAGTGAGCATCATGCAGGCATGTGATCGCATATATCTACTAAGTGACACACTGACCTTACGCTGTTTAAACATTTAACATCTAATTAGGTTTTATTTTGCTAGGTATTAATAGTGCCTGTGCATGCAGTGACACAAGACCCCTTCCTCAAGATCAGCACCACTGTGACTGCCCGCATGTTGCCTTACAATGGTCACTTGACATGCTACCTACTGATCCTAGTGGTCTAGACTGTGAAATAAGCTTGATAGGCATGGGCGAATAGAGGATTTTGGGTCCGAATCGAATTCGAAGCGAATAGTGATTTTGGCCGAATAAATTTGAATCGAATACTTCGAATAGTACAAGCAAGAAATATCACAATATATGTTTAAACTATAGTTTTATATTTGTCCTTATTTGGTATTAGAAGTACTGTATTTGTTAATTTCAAGTGTATTGAGTTCGGGAGCACGAAATAGTCAAAATGGTCGGAAGCTTGCGCCACCTGGCCGGAAATCCAAGCCAGAGTAAGTCAAACCCGTTTATATTGAACTCGCAAAAAAAAAAAGTCTACCAGTTCGATATAGCAGGTAATTCGATGTAAAAGTTTTAATGAATTTGACTCTCAAAAATTCACTTTCTGCTAAAATATTACACAATTAAGTGGTCTTGCATCTTCTGCTGCTTTTTATTCATTATATCCGCAATAACGATATTTTTCTACGCTATCGACGGACTCCAAAATGCTGAAGACTATATTCTATATAGGCTTCAGCAGAAGCTTCTATATTCACGTATTAGCGCCGAACTATGCCGAGAACACGGAGCACGTCCGAGCGGGAGCACCTTCTCCTGCAGAGCCCCGTTTTGCTCTGCAAGTTGGCTTTCCCCTAAGACAGGTGGCTGCTTTGGGGGAAACCAACTAGCAAAGCAGGCTGGCTTTTTTATTGTTTTTTTTCCGGGTGGCTGCGTTATTTGTTTGGAGGAAAAAAATAATATTCTTTTTGCGGACGGAGTGGGGAGAGGAAGCACGGAGCACCCACTCTCCGCTCCCTCCGCAAAAAATATTTTTTCTTACCTTCCGAACGGTCGACAAGGCCGCCCCCCCCACCCCTCCCTGAAAAAAAAAAAAAAAAAGAAGAAGCCAGCGGGCTTTGCAAGATGGTTTCCCCCAATGCGGCCGCTCGCATTGGGGGAAAGCCAGCTTGCAGAGCAAAACGGCGCTCTTGGCAGTTCGATATATCGTTAGCGGGCCAGCGGCTGCTATTTTTGTTCGATGTAACCGTAGTTTTTGCTATACATTATCACTGTAACATTACTTTGCACAAAAATTGTTCGATATAAGGAATAATTTGATGTAAACGGGTTCGATATAGTTGGGTTTGACTTTATCTGGAAAGGTTGCATAATTCTATATTGTCGAATATTTCGATATTGTCGAATACTTAAATTCGATTCGAGCGAATGCCGAATAGAACAAAATTGGATTAGATATTCGTAATAACCGAATATTCGCCCATCCCTTAAGCTTGACAATTGACTTCAAAAGAGTGCGCCAGGGGCTTTCCTGACGCAGAAAAGGACAAGTGTCTGGGGAAGTTACTCCCAGTTACATACATGAACACATGATACCGATGAATCTAGAGAAGTGTTGACAATGCCATTTGTTCCTTTTCTTTCTTTTTTCCTCCGGGTTACTGTTTGCTCTACAGAGTTTTTCATAAATCCTTCTGTTCTGGTCCCCACGCTGTTCTGCACAGCGACTCTTCAGGCGTATATTGGAACAGAGCCGCCGGCGCTTGGCCCACGTCTGGTTTGTGCGTAGCCCTCGTCGTTGCATTGGTTGCGGGTTCTGCGGGTTTCGGTGGGAGATGAGCGAAGTGACTTCCAGCTGAATGTGCCGATACAAAACGCGTGACGCCAGCCAAGGAGAAGAGTAGACGTGGGGCTGAACGCGCCTCGCCGCCAGCATGAGTGAGAAAAAAGTGTCGTGCGATTCCGGGAGGCCCTAGAAACTGTGTTCGGCCACACGGGCTTCCGCAGCGGCCTGCAGGAGAAGGCTGTGGAAGCGGTCGCACAATGCGCCCAAGACGTGTTCGTGTTCATGCTTACGGGCGCGGGCAAGTCGCTGTGCTACCAGCTCCCCGCAGTCATGACGCCCGACTCCAGCGTCACCGTGGTGGTGTCCCCGCTGATCGCGCTCATATGCGACCAACTGAAGAAGCTCCGTGACCTGGGCATAAACGCGGAGACCATCAACGTGACCATGGAAAAGTTAGAGCGGGACCGGGTCCGGTCCGACCTCTTGAGCATGTCACCCGAGACTCGGCTGGTCTACGTAACGCCCGAGCAGGTAACGACCGAGGGTTTCCAGTTTATCCTCAAGGCGCTGCGCCGGAACGGCAAGCTGGCCAGGTTCGCTATCGACGAAGCGCACTGCGTTTCCGGAGTGGGGCCATGACTTCAGGCCGGACTACCTCATGCTAGGCAGGGTGAGGGACATGTTTCCCGACATGCCCGTGGTCACCTTGACGGCGACGGCGCCCACCAAGGTCTTCAACGACATCCTGGTCCAGCTGCGGCTCCGCCAGCCCGTGGCCATCTTCAAGCCCGAGACCTCTAGATTCCGGGCTAACCTCTACTACGACGTGGAGTTCAAGGAAATGCTCAAAGAGCCCTTCAAAAACCTGAAGGGCTTTGCTCTCAGGCGCTCCGGCGCCGACTGGGAATCTGAGGACTGCAGTATGAGGGGCAGCGGCATCATCTACTGTAGGAAGCGCAACGAGTGCGAGGAAGTCAGCCAGGAGCTGACGTCCCTGGGCCTGCTCACCGAATGTGGCCAATGCGTGGTGCTGCCCGACTTCGAGCCTGGGGAGTGCCTCAGCTGCAGGGAAATCGGCAGCAAACTTTTCGACCTACAGTCGACCGACTGCATTACTACAAACGAGGAGTTTCCCCTCGTCTGCCTGAACATTACGATGTAAAACTATCGTACTTCGAGCTCCACGATAGAAAACTGCCTATGCCCAAGGACATCCACAAGTCTCTGTTGTAGGGAAGTGAATATTCTGCTATCGTGTCTCGTATAAAAAGAACTTTCAAAACGAGTATTCAAAGTTGTAGAGTTGCTCAGTGGAATTCACACGCAGCGGATCTCAGGTTCAATTCAGAGAATGGGCATACTGTTTATTTTGTCAAACATTTTGCAATATTTACACATTTGTTTTCACAATTATCACTGAAAAAACAAATGTTGTGGACGAAACGTCGCTGGACTGAATGGTATGGGGTTTCCTTTTGACACCTGCGAACTCAATGTAGTCACTTTCCACAAAATGCAGGAGCATATAAATCGGGTTCCGTCCGCTTTCCAAGGTGCCCGTAACTGTTCTGCTGGATTTGCAGCCAGCCATTGGTCCCGAACCCGTTGATCTTTCGGAAACTTAGGCAGACTCTGCCGCACAATGCCACTTTCGGGTGCAGAACATGTGAGGCAGCTCTTCACGTAACATCTTGGGGGCATTTTTTTGGAGCCGATCACGGGCATTCAACACGGGCACTCACAACTCATTTCCAACTCTTCATTGTTCAAAACAATTTATCTTAAAGTGCGGAACAGCGAGCGAAACAAACATAACTGCAAAGCAATCGCACGGCAAACGGTACCCGCATCGTCTGCTGCGGGCAGCCAAAGAAAGAAAAGAGGAAAAAAAAGCGCGGTTGGGTTTAGTTACATGACTTCCGGCACTCTCTACTTCTCTCTCCTTCTCCGACCTTCGCGCGCAGGTTTCGTTTTTGGTTTTGAACAGTTGCGTTTTTTCGGCTTTATTAAATAAAATATACGTGACTTTGTAGCAAAATATTAATGGGGTACTCTTCTGACACCATAATAAATCGCCCGGCAAAAAAAAAAAACAACCTTTTTGGGGGTGTCAGTGTCCCTTTAACTGCTTTTCCCAATTTTCTCCACCCATTTCCCGTCAGCAGGAATTTTACTATAAGTTTTTGTCTCTGTTTCGTCCATCTCGTGTTCAAACTCCTCATATACAGGTGTTTATAGATTTTATAGGCCCACCGCATGTCCTCTATGTCTGTTAGCCTTTGGTCAAAATTTATTTGACTCACTGCATTTCTGCTGTCAAACGATGACCAGCCCATATCACCCTGCACTTGCTCGTTTGGAGTGTTCCCATGTGCCCCTAGATCTGTCCTGCCAACGCTCGTTTGTCCTATCTCCAGTTTCGCCTGAACTCCAGAACTCATGCACAAGACTGCATTACCAAAAGTCAATTCTGGTTTCATTACTTCTCTCCATACTCCCCGCACAACTTCGTGTCTAGTAAAGTTCCATAACGTCCTGTGCTTCATAATGGCCGAATTCCTTTTATCCTTACCAATTCTATATCTCTCATATTCCTCTAGGTATCTCTTTCCTTCGTTGGTTCACACTCTCAGATATTTGTACTTACCCAGTGCCCACCACACCTACCTTTATGTTCTGTATCTGTAAAGGATCTTCACTGATGTCGTTATAAAACATAATTCCAGATTTTGTTCCGCTTAATTTAAATCCGAGAGCGTCCCCTTCCACGCCCAAGGTTCCAATTAATTTCTACAACTCTTCTTGATTATCTGCTAAGAGTGCAATATCATCTGCGTACATTACGCCTGGCAATTTCTGCCTCACTGTTTTTTCTCCCTCTATGTACGATATATTGAAGCCCACTTCACTTTTCTCTAGTCTTTTCTCCACATTTTTTTTAAAGTATATCATGAAATGTAGAGGCGGGGCATCTGTGTATAAGCCCACGCCTTATTACTGCTGGCTCTGTGGTTTCAGCCTCCCATGTCATGGTTACTGTATTGTCCCTGTACACTTTCTGCAAAAACCTACCCAATGTAATAGTTAAACTTGACGCCTTTAGCTGTGTCCACAGAATTTCCTGATTTACGTTATTGTATGCTTCCTGTATGTCTACACATGCCATCTATAATAGCCGTTGGCTTGTCTGGGCTCTTTCTATACATTGCATGACCGCATACAAATTATCTTCTAGATGACTATCCTCACAAAAATTATTCGTGAGTTCTCCTAACATTTCTTCTGTTTTTGTCCATTCTTGTACTCTACGCTTCACCACCTGCATTGCTAGTCTGTATAGGAATGGTGTTACCGTTATTGGGCGGTACGATTTGATGTTTGCCCTGTCGCCTTTACCCTTGTACAACGGCCTCATCCTGATTTGTAGTCAAGTTTCGGGTACCTCTCCCACAACAATAGTTTTTTTATTGTTTGTTGCAGCATACATTTAGTTGTATTGCCAAGTATTTTCACAAGTCTCTCATTGGTGTGCCATCTGGTGCAGTTGATGTTTCTGGTGACACTCTGATTTCGGTTCTTTTCAATTCCCTTGGTGGTATCTGTGGTACTTCGCCTAAGGTCTGCTTGGCTGTCCCTAAAATTTATTATTTCCGTGGTGTCTAGAGTTAGCTGAACCTCAGCGTTACCTCAGAGTACACACTAGTTGGGTACAAACACTATCATCATTCCACAGGGGTTAATTGTGGGCACCCTGGTGGCTCCCCAGCCCAGTTGCCCGACTGCGAGGCAAAGGTGCCGAACTTTTCCCGCGTGGCGGCGGGAAAACCGACCACAATGGCACCCAAGCGTGGTATGCTACCCACTCGCTGGAATTTCACGGGGCTTGCTTTCTTCTTTCGGTAAGCCTTTTTCCCAGTCCCCGTGTTTTCTACCGTCATTCCGTGCTTCCGTCACGTCCGCGTTTGTTGTATTGGCCTGTCTCTGACTGTGTTTTTGTGACCGCGGCAATCGTTTTGCGCGCTTGTCTTGGTTTCTGGGGGCGTTTCCTTTTTTGCACTTGTGTTGCGCTTGTGTTGGGTTTTGGGGGCGTTTCTTTTTTTTGTGCTTGCAGGCATGCTTACACGGGAGCCGTAAGCCGCGATGGCCGCAGCGGCACAAATGAGTCTGCTCACGAAGGTCACGGAGATGTGCGAGTCCGTGATGCAGCGCCATGGCCCACGCGCCCGGCCAGCAGGAGACCCCAACGCGAGAGCCACGACCACACTTGACTGTTTCCATTCTACACGGGGTACGACGACGTCAAGTCCGTGGCAGACTTCCTCGGCGAGCTGCACACGTACACCCTTGCCTCCGGTGCCTCGGAAGCCTTCATCGTGGACCGGATTGTCCCGCTGGCGTTGCAAGCCAGCGCCAGGTGCTGGTCAGGGTCGCAGGCCCACTTCACCAGCCTGGCGGACTTCCAGACAAGGCTTCGAGAAGAGTTCCTTCCTGCAGGCTACGCAACGCAGATTCTCCGAGAGCTCGAGGCAAGGACGCAGAACCCGGACGAAAGTGTGGTCCGGTACGTTCGGGTCATGCACGAGCTCTTTAAGAGGGTGGACCTGAAGTCACCGGAGTAGGACAGAGTAGCTCGGGTCAGAAGACAGTGTCACCCAAGGTACCACGTCTACGCCATCAACCGCACCTTTGAGACCCTTGAAGAGCTAGCCCGGGGCGCCCGCCGCCTCATCGAGAAAGCTCTTCATGCCGCCGCCACCAGGCAAGTACGCGCTCGAACCGACATGCGCATGGCGGGGCCCCGAGGCCTCCACGCAAGTGGACTGTCCGAACAAGACCTCCTTTCCCGACCACATCAACCAGGAGAGTTGGCGTGGCATGCGTGGTGATCTCCCGTGCGGGATAAGCGTATGTTCGCCTAATTCTCGTCGAGAGGTCCCCGGAGGTCACAGCGGGGCCCGTGAGGGTTTTGGGGCGGGGGTCGCCACGACAGGTGGGAAGTCGTGTGCCGTGCCCTATCGTAAGCTGGGGCCCAACGGAGATTGCCACCCAAGCGAACCATCTTCATCAGTCTGCTCCAGGGTTGTAAAAGTTACTTCAAAAATGTACCTAAGATACAGTTACAGTTACTCATTTGAAAAGGTACCTAAGTACGTACCTAGGTACTGGCTTAAAAAAGTACCCAGGTACAGGTACAGTTACTTTAAAGATACTTTATTTTCCCCGAATTCGTGAATATATAATGGAAGTAAAGCTTTTTATACTAAGGATAAACACAAAAACGAGTTCGATAAAAGTGCTTTATTGGTGTCAATGCGAGAAATAAGAAAAACCGTATTCACATGAGCCGGTGCTGACTTCGAAGCGCCCAGAATACGTCGGGCGCATGAAGAAACGCATGAGTCGAGAGCATATGCACCTAACCTTTGCGACATCGAGCGAAGCTTCAAGCTTCCTTGTTGTTGTTTTTTTTTCTTCTTTTGCTTGTTTGAAGAAAAATAAGCTATTTTTTTCCGGAACTTTCTTAGTTTTGATAACCGCCAAATTTGAGTCCGATTTATTGAGTGGAAACTGTATTATATCCACTATTTACATTCCTTTATGGTTGTAATTATAATTCATTTTCATTTTCTTTTATATTTTTTATTGTATTTATGGCAGAGGAGAGCCACCATCAGGACAAGATACAGGCAACAAAAACGGTGCACATCTTTCAAGTTATCTCTTCTCTTGTATAGCTGTCAGAGGAGCTTCACACACGCAATGAAGTCGATTTCGGCTTGAGGTGAAGGAAGCAGGTCGCCATTTTCCCTAAACGTAGTTCCGAAGCGATTCGATAAATTGGTGTCGCTTGAACGGCATCGCTAATCTACCGTTCGCTTAAATGAACACCGCCATTCGCTAAAGCGTCGTTCGATGAAAAATCATGGACGGGGCTTCGTTCGCTAAAACGTCGTTCGATCAAGTCAGTGCCTCCCAGGTCGTACCCAACTCACCGTCTATCAAGGCACATGGTAGTGTGTTAATACATCAAGATTTATGGTTTCTATCGTTTTGATCAAGTGAATAAAAAAGTACCTGTAAAAAGTAACTTCACTTAGTTACAAGTTACTGAAAAATGTACCTAAAACACAGATACAGATACCGAGAAATGAAAGTACCTAGGTTTGTACCTCAGGTACAACAAAAGTACCTAGATACCGATTTCCAGTTACTTGTACCTAGGTACTTACAAACCCTGCGTCTGTCTTCCTGCAAGTGCTGCCGAAAAGTGGCACGGTGCGGTCGCAAACCCGCAGCCCAGCAGCATTGACCCCCGCCGCAACGGAACAAGCCCTCTCATTGGTATGCCATCTGGTGCAATTGATGTTTCTGGTGACACTCTGCTTTCGGTTTTTTTCATTCCTCTTGGTGGTATCTGTAGTACTTAGCTAAGGTATGGTTGGCTGTCCCTAAAATCGACTATTTCCGTGGTTTCTGGAGTTAGCTAAACCTCAGTGTTACCTCAGAGTACACACTATAGTTGGGTACAAACATTGTCATCATCCCACAGGAGTACAGTTTCGGTTTCGCCCTCAAATTGAAAAATCGTATTAAAACAAAAATTATTGCAGAAGAATTGCTTTTCGACAAACATTATTTGTAGACATGCCTGTCCTAATGGGGTAGAAGAAAATTCTTTTTTTTATGTTCAGTACCTCTTTAAAAGCTATAGTTCTTTAAGGTAACATAAAGCAAGCAACAATACTGACAATAAGTTGTACAAAAAGACAAGTAACAAATAAATAGAACTGCGTTCAACTAAAAGCAGCAAACATTTACTGATAGCGTTGACGAATCGGTAAACTGAGAGCTCATTTTAACGGGTAATAAACTAGCGCAGGGACACGGACAGAATAGAAAGTCAGAAGCAGCGCCGTGTTTGTCTTCTCTCCTCTACTCTGTCTATGTCCCCGCGCTGTTTATTGCCCGTTACATGTTTACTACTGCGTTACACGTAAAATATTGTGCAGACTACAAAAACAACCTAAAACAAATTGGCACTTTGTCAGTTGTGTCCTCCAACAGGTTATAAACGTTATAAACATGATATTTGGGAATGCAGAACGAAGCTTTGAGGGCTACTCTGGGAAGCCTAAACGTTGCAAATTGCCAAGTGTCCCTCTGTTGTTTGTGACAAGGTTTGGCATTTGCTGGAACTGCTGAACCACTGTTGAAATTTCGAGTGCGTTATGTTAATGAAGTCAGCAGGTTCGAATGTTTAAACGACATTGAACCTTTCAATCGTTGCATTTTTGCAGAAAGCAGAAATGTTGTCATTCTGTGGCAATAAAGACACTGAATGCTCAATGGTTTTCAGAAAATGTTTCAGACTCTGAACCTTTTGAATCTATGAAAACATGTAAATGAAAGTAACATTCCAGTAAGCTCAAACCTCTGAGAAGCTCAAATCTACGAGAACCTCAAAAGCTTCAAGCATGGCGAGTTTAACTTTCGGCAACAGATTCCAGATGCACTTAATTACTACCATTTACGTCGTGAGAGACAGTAGAGAAGGCTCAATTCGACCACAGTTTTATCACGCTTAAAAGTAAAATATGTACATTATTTGTCATGCTTGTTTCTTTTCTTTCCACTTCTCCGGAGCGAGCGTCTTCTGCGAGAGAGCGTGAATCACCGGGAGTTCTCAGTCAAAATGGTGTTTTACCATCCTGCACCGGGAAGAGGAAACTGTGTACGGTGCTGTATTGCATTTAGCTAAGTACTGTAGAATACCGCGCATCCGCAGGAGAGGCCTTCGGGATCTCTTGACAGCGTGTCGGCAGTGGCGAGGTATTTTCCCGGAACGTACTGCACCCAAAACCGGTAGCGCAAAGTGTGATGTGGAAACGGTGGATGCGGGAGGCACGAGGTCGAGATCGGCGGTGTCCAGCAGCCTGACCAACGGCTGGTTGTCAGTCTCCTCAACGAAGCTGAGGCCGTGCAGAAACTCTTCAAAGCATTGAACTGCCGATGAGACTCCAAGCGTTTCCTTTTCGGTCTGACAACACCGCTCTTCGGCAGTAGTCAAGCCACGCGACACGAAAGCGACCGCTCGCTTCAACGACTCGAAGGCTATAGCTTGGGCAGATCCCCAGGTCCAGACCGTGTCCTTATTCAAAAGCAGCCTGATCGGCGTAGTCATGGCAGACAGATTGGGCAGAAATCGTTCAACGTGGTTCAAGGAAGGTGCTCTGTAGTAGTGACTTCCCAAAGGGCGTGATAGAACGTTGCATATTCTTGGCTGCTTTCGGGGAGACGCACTTGATAAAACCCTGACAACGCATCAAATGTCTAAAAGACTGTAGCGCTTTTCAGTAGACCCAGAACTTGGTCGACGGTCGGCATCAGGTGCCTCTTCCGGAGAACGACCTGGTTTAACTTGGCTATATCGACGCAGAGTCGATAGCCACCTCGCAGCCTGGTTACCAGGACGAGGCCGGCGCACCACGCACTAGGTGTCTCAACACTCCGGATGTCGCTTTCTTTCTACATTTTGTCGAGTACGTCTTTCACCACTCTTCGGAGAGGAATGGGAATCCTTCTGGGTATGCTGAACGAGAAGGGCACAGCTGCGGGTTCAATGATTTCTCATACACACCCTTATAAGGGGGGGGGTGTACACCCTTCCCCCTTATTTTTTTGAAGACACCCCTTTAATTCGCAAGACTCCTCTATTCTCAATGCCCCGCCTAACCCCCCCCCCCTCCCCCTCTAAAAAGTTTAGACACACTCCCTCATTCCAATACCCGGGGAAACGCCCGTCCGGGTTTTATACGGATGTGGTACAGAGACAACTAGTGATTCGAGGGCTTAAAATGTGGAAAAAAAAAGTTTTTTTTTTGTTTTGTTTTTTGACATAGTATTCGAAAAAAAAAAAAGCCGAAACCCAAGTTTTTCAAGTTTTAACGAACCTATAAGGCACATTTCTGCAACGAACGTTAAAATTGATATCACTGACCCTTTCGAAAGGAAAATATTCATCACGTACCCTTGAATTGAGTTTTGATCGGCACAGCAGGTGGAAACTTAATCACGCTATACTTAACATAATACATCTTTCAGCCCCCAAGAAAACAAAACAGCGCGACGACAGGGCAAGTGGGGAAATACAAGCACCTTGGGGTGCCCGCCGCCTCGCCCCGTCGTTGCACCGTTTGCATCGTCTAAAACATTTGCACCAACCATCCCGGATGACCGTTGCTTTTCTGAATATAAGACATTCAAGGAAGCTCTTGAAAAAGTTTCAAGGTCCCTACACTCTAAGAAAAAAATGGAGGAAAAAGTTAGCAACGGCGCGTCTTCCTCCCTTCTACTGACGCGCCCCCAAGCGGGGACGCGCCCCCAGCGGGTGCGCACCGGCGGTTCGGTGCAAACTAAAAACCAGAAAAAGCCCTTGCAGGGCCCCTTTAAGCGTCGCCGGATATTTCCCCAGCTGTTTGAACAAGCCAAGAGCGACGGCCAGTTTTTTTATCAACCTGCCGTGCATCCACTTGGGAGTCCCTCCGAAATTAAAGACAACCACATGTTGTCCCTACTTGAAAATTCTCGATGCAGGCATCTTTTCATCCACTTGTTTATTTTCACTCTCTGGTGAAGGCATCAGTCGGCCGATGTCTGAAGCGAGTTCTCGTCCAAACATCATAAAAGCGGGTGTCTTCCCGGTCGATTTAGAAACTGTCGTGTGTTGTTTGTAGAGTAGCCTCGCTAATCGCAACGACAAAAGTCCCTTCTTTTCCTTTGCTAGCCCTTGCTTGAGTTCATATACCATCCGCTCGGCTTGGCCATTCGTCGCAGGATGGTATGGTGCGCTCGTCATTGCATGTATTCTATTGTTATGATAAAAATCCATAATTTCCTTTGAAACAAAAACTGTTCTGTTGTCGGACATAATCTTTCGGGGTAGTCGGAAAGTCGCAAACAGAGCCCTCAGCTCTCTGATAACTCCTGCGGTCGTGGCCATTGTCATATAGCGCATTTCCAGCCACTTTGTAAAGGCGTCTGCGACGACTAGGAACATCTGCCTTTCCAAGGGACCCGCAGAAGTCCAGATGAATCGTGCCCCAGGGCTTAGATGGATGATCCCATGTTGAAAGGGGAGCCTTGTTGGGAACAGGTCTGGACTCCTGACAGACAGCGTAGCTAGCTTTTTACCGCCTTCTCAATTTCCTTGTCGATGGCCATGGCCGCCACAGGTGACTACGGGCTGTCATCTTCACGGCTACAATTTCTTTGTGTCCTGCGTGCTGCAGTTTCATTGCGTCAGCACGTGCAGCCTCTGATGTAACCACCCTTGATCCCCAGATCAAACATCCTCGCTGTGTCGACAGCTCGGCTGTGCTTCTTCAAAGAGCGCTGGAGCGTTGCCCTCGTTTAGCTGAGGGAGATTTGCTTGCTGCACAGCTTGAAAGAGACGACAGTACTGGATCGGCTTGTGTAATTTCTGCGATCCGCTCGGCTGTGAGCGGTGTATCCATCGGTGTCTCAATCATGAGAACGTCTCCTGGAGGACATGGTTCGTCCTCGCTCTCAGGTAAAGGTAAGCGGCTTAACGCATCCGTGTTTGGTGCTTTTTCTGGTCTGTAGACCAGCTGGTAGTCGTAAGTTCAGAGCTTGACATATCAGCGTCGCATTCTGGGAGACAGGACCAGCTGGGGTACCGGTTTCTGGAAACCCTAGGATGCCAAGTAAAGGTGCGGTGGTCAGTGGCGATGACCACTTTGCGTCCAGCGATGTATTGATGAAAGTAGACCGCTACAAATACCACTGCCAGCCCTTCTCGCTCCAACTGGCAGTAGTTACTCTCAGCTGTCACCTAGTGTTCTAGACGCGAACGCGATGGGAGCTTCTGTGCTGTTTGGGTCCACGTGGGCGAGCACAGCTCCAGTGCCATATGGCGAAGCGTCGCATGACGAAAGAAGCGGCTTCGATTCATCGTAGTGGACAAGAGTTTCGCGTAGCAAAGCTTCTTAAGTCTTTTAAAGGCATCGGCGTGCTCTTTCTCCCATCTCTATGGTACATTTGTCTCTAGCAGCTTGTATAGGTCACAAGCCACTGTTGCCTTGTTCTCCATGAACCGATCGTAGAAAGCCAGCATTCCAAGGAATGACTGCAAGTGGCCTTGGAGGTTGGCTCTGGCAACTCCTTGATTGCCTTTAGCTTGTCGTCTGTGGCATGAGCCCCAGCTGCGTTGATTCTGTGTCCCAAGTAGGTCACCTCTGCAACGCCAAAACGACACTTCGTCTTCTGAACACGTAGGCCAACCTCT